>JAGVSP010005475.1:0-27051 GCA_022494985.1 Micrasema minimum
AATCAGGCTCTATTGAACCCCTTACCAATTCAACTAACCGAACCAAATTAGAATAACATATTTTATTTCCAAGACTGTAAAAAAGGCAACCTTTGGAAAAATATTACTGAATAGTATTAATCCTTTAAGTCAAGTGGTAATATTGTAGGCATATATATTTATTTCATTTATAATATAGAAATAAATATACGGACATATTTCACAATAAAAATACTAAAATAGTCAATAAATTAATACTGTAAATGAATGAAATATGTTGGACGTAGTTAATATGAAATTTTATGTAAAAAGCACTCATCATCATACCATATCCGCTCCTTATGTGGAGCATATGGAATCCACAAACTGTCTCCAGGCCAAACAATCGGCCACCAGCTCCCGTGCATCCTTCCAAGTCAAGTCCACGTTCCGCAGCTCTGACGCAAACTGCCGACGAATTGTCAACAGTGGACGACCAGGACGCCGAGAGCCCGATGCCTTGTAAAATAGGCAAGAATGGTGGCGGCTCTCGGGAGGCGTACGTAGTATATGGCCTAGCCAGCTGAAACGCCTTCGCCGGATGACAGTAGATACGCACACCTAAACCATCGCACTCTCAAAACCAGAAGTCTGCTATCTTGCGGCCCTGGTTTGGTGCCAAGATTCGCAGCCATAGAGGAGAACAGGTGTGATGCAGGAATTATAAAAGCGGAATCTTGTTTAAACCGAGTAAACATTTGCTTAAAAAGCACTCACTTAATAATAATTCATTATAAACTACGTGTACCCTTGCTGTATAAAAAACATGTACCCTTAAAAAAACAGACGCGCGTTGCCGCATAACCGGTCGGGAGCTCGATTAATAAAAAAATTGTTTAAAACAAAGTGTTTCATTTAAATACTTCAATTTTTGTATTTCATTTAAAATTTCGCGCATGATACTCATATATGATTTAAATTTATTTATTTTTTAAATTATTATATTTAATATATTATAAGACTGATCATCCTTACTTCAATGTAGTAAGATATCAAGGATACACTGCACTTGGTGTACCAATGCAGTGCCCTATGCACCGTTGGGTGCGGATAAGGGAAATAGATAGATAGATTATAATTTTTCACATAGACTAATATATTTTACATTACACTTAATTTATTTTTTTCCCAATTATTCTTATCCTATCATTATTATTAATTCAATTTGGCCATGATATAATATATACACTAATATTCATCTGGCATCTCATTATACATCTTGATGCCCTTTTACATGAGACAACTCTGTGTCATAGTTTTTCTTTTCTTTTCTAATCTTATATTTTTTTAACATATTGTTGCATATTTATGAAAAAAGTCATTGTTTTTTAATTTGTTTGCAAATATCTTGAATTACCCCTTTAACAATTTTGTTAATTTCATTATCAACATTATATTGATTTCTATGGTTTCAAAACCAATGTAAGCAAGCTTTAAACAGTTTTATTAATGCGTTTGAATTTAAATTCAAAGTTTTCTACTGTGGCTACCAGGAGCTCATGAACTGTAAGAGATGAATACGTAATTATTATTCAGTTGAGTTCGTAGTCTAAGTTCATTTATTATGAATTCCATACTAGATGTGGACTAGAACTTAGAGAGAGGGTTCTCAAGACTTTCATAATATGGCGACGTGAATACTTTATATATTATACTGCATCCTATTTCATCAGAAATAAACTGTTAAAACCATGTTTCAGCTTACACCGACCGCCACATGTCTGTCTAAGAATAGGGTTCTTCCCGATAAAACGAATATCCTTAAAAACGCTATAAATATTTAAAGTATATTTTCACTAATGCATAATGGAGTTCTGGTACCAACCCTTATGTATGGACGCGAAGCATAGAGTTGGAAAAATAAGGATGAAAGTAAAATTGAATGCATTTGAAATGCGATCTCTCAGGCGAATGTGTGGTAAAACTATGTGTGATAGGTGCACTAATGTTGAAATTAGAGCAGAATGCAAGGCTGAGATGAGCATTATCGATACAATTTAGAAATGTCTTTTACGTTGGTTCGGTCATGTAGAGCGAATGGATGATGAAAGAACGGCTCAAAAAATATATGATGCGACTGTGCCTGGATGTAGAAGTCGAGGAAGGCCGAGAAAGACATGGCATGATCAAGTAAAACAAGTGCTTGAAAGTGGGCATGTAAGAAGTCGGAATAATCGACGTGCGTGCATGAGAGATGTTATGAATGTGGAGGAAATCAAGAGAAGTACTTTTTATCCCCCCCCCCCCCCCCCCCCCCCACCCCCCCCCCCCCCCCCCCCCCCCCCCCCCCCCCCCCCAGAGTGCCAGACAGCGTGTAGCGTTCTATCTTCTCTGCCTACCCCTTCGAAGAAATGGCGTGATGGTTAGTTAGTTAGTTAGTTTATATTTTCACAATTCCAACGATATAAAACACAATGATCAAAAATGTTGTTTTCATTTATAAATTGATGTTTTAAAAACACGAAATTACGAGTGACTTTTAACGCCCGTTATTGGCTAATGACGTCATACTACCGTGGAAGGCGTGACATTCATTCCGTAGCTACGGAAGTAGTGAGCGCCTATATTGTTGTGACGTCACACCGCATGGCGCGCTAATGGAGGATTTTGCGAGCGATTTGAAAAAGCGCTATTTCAAACCGCGCTTAAAAATTCATATGACATCGTAAATTTTTTTTAAAAATTCCCTTTATATTGTAATTTTTCAATCATTTTTTTAAAAATAAAAATAAGAAATCGGAAAGAACCCAATTATATATCTTTCGAGTTATATAAATTTAAATATTCCAGCTTACGTAATAGTACCGACATAAAATAACATTTTTGCGATTTCAAAAAAGCTAAAATTGTTCATATTAATATTTTAGGTGTGATAACTTGGACTGGTACTGAAGCGTAAGACTGATCATCCTTCCTTCAAGCAATTTTTTTTTTTGAAAATCACAGTTTTTAATTAGGACGTTTTTAAAGATGTAGTATATTTTGTATAAATCGAGTTTTTTACAATATAAAATGCATAGTAATGCAGCTTTTAGGAAATAAAAAATTAAAATTTAATAAAATGATCACGAGACACTGCACTTGGTGTACTAATGCAGTGCCCTATGCACCATTGTATGCCGATAAATAAAAGTAGTAGTAGAAGTGGTAATATTTTTAATCGCATCAATTAATTTATTAAGTAAATAAATATTTCATGTTACGAACCCGAATTATGTAATTTACATATTAATATTTAATGTGTGATTCCTTGGACTGGTACTGAAGCGTACGACTGATCAACTTACCTTCATGTAATAAAATGATCAATATACACTGAAGCTAGTGTTCGGATGCAGCGCCCTATGCATCATTGGATGCGGGTAAGAGAGAGTAGTATATGATCAATATCCTTTAAACAGCTTAACGAATTATTGATGTCATATTATCTTTACAGAATCTACTAATTTTGTCGTAAAATATTTTGTTGTAATTGAATTGTTTTTATTAGAACTTTAACTATTGATGGCGAGTTAAATATTATACTGTATCGTTTGTTTATTTTGTTTTTCAAATATACGGGCGAGGTGTTATAAAAACAGACATTTGTGCCGCCGTGACAGTAACCATAACTACACGAGGTTTATGTATTCTTCAATTACATTTCTTTATTTTAAATATGTAAGATTTTATTTAGGTACGCCATTTCGACTAAATAAATATATATTTTCTAAATTTATTTAACTTTTTACACGCACAGGCGGTGTACTGTACATTGGAGGGTTAATTTGCCTAGTTGGCAATTTATTCCAAACCAACCTATATAAAGAAGTGCAGGTAAACGCAATAACAGAAAAATAAACTTTACAATACACACACACACTAACTACTCCCTATCAGCACTGTAAATTTGCACCAGCTTCTTGAGCAGGTTTGGGGTGAATGTGTTCATTACATCTTAGAGCTGAGACAGTGATAGGGGCAATGGAAAGCATTTGGTCGCGTATGTTTACCTTCTTTTCTTCCGGCTTTTTCCAGTTACAAAACTGAATCTATTCAATTTCGTCTGCCTAGGATTAGAAAAAAGGAAAAAGCTCGGTAGAGTTGTGCTGGACTATAATAAAAAGACTCAATAGTCTTTAAAAACAGTACCTAGGGAAAAGGTGGGGGCTTTCACTGTAATACCTCAATATTGACACAGTTGATCACATTCAATGTCTGCCCAGGATGGAGGAGGTGAAAAACAGGAATATATATATATAATAACGAGTAAAAATATAAAATTAACAACTAGGCGTATAGCTGCGTATGACTGTAATTGCGCCTAAGTGGCCAAGATTTTAAAATAATTAACGCCATTTAAAAGTAAATAATTAGAATTCTTTCACATTGAAATATCTTCTGTCATTGTTGATACTCCGCAATATAGCAGAAACCATTATGTGCAAGAGAGGTCGAGACTTGGAACCTTACTAAGGAAGACTTACACGGAAACTGCATCCCGTGCATCAAGTTTACTATAGTAAAACAGGTACTATATTTGTTTACTCGTTTTTTATGTTACCTCAAAAGAAAATGCAATAGAAAAGTAATGCTTCATTTGCAAAAGGTAAAGTAATAACTATAAATCAAAATGGAAAGTTAATTTACTTTTTATTCTCAGGTCAAACAAATGTTTTCATGATTTAGCCCGAGTTTTCAGGTTCCCTGTTATTTTCAGCGCCACCTGAAATCCTGAAAACACCTTTCAGAAATGGTCCGCTGAATTCTTTAGCATTGCGTTCCACCCTTAGCTGCGACCGTGCTGCCTTGTCACAACAAAACACCGTATCTTGAAATATGTATATTCTATGAATAGTTGTGGTAACAAAACACAAAGCTATAAAAAAATATTAGGTTCCGATATTTAGTGACATTTAAACTTTCACTCTCACCCATATCCTTGTAAAATAACATAATTCACTGCCATTAAAATTGAAATTTGCTTTGACTGTCAATGAGGAACTCAAAATCCTTTCTTCCATGCGCTTGGTAGCAGCATGACTATTCGTGAGAAAGTTTATTTCTGTACTTTTCTTTAATTATTGGGGTATTATTTGCAACAACTGCGTAATAAAAATTGATACCATATTAATATAAGCATACTAAAATTAAGACATCCATTCCACAGACAATGAACATGAAAGAGGACCAATATTGCAAAACTGAACAAAAGTGACAGACCTGACTTATTTTTTTTTATTATTAAAAATATTACCAAATGATAAATTTGTCTTCGATTTGGTAACCAAAGCCGAAGATTCGGATAATGGATTTATACAACGAATAATTATAAAATAATATGTAACGTATTGAATTCTATTTAAACTGTAGGAGGCTAGAAACTCAACCATCCATGCGCTTGTCAGCTGGAAGACGTGTTGTGATTTAGTCCCTTTATTGAGACGCTCTTGAGACGATTTCTGGTAAAAAACAGAGCTTCGTTAATCTTCCAGAAATAAATAAACTCGTTATGCACGATCTGTTTTAGAGATACTTTGTCCCGTCATGACATGGCATTGTGGACTATGGAAGGGTTGTTTATCACTAGGGGGCTGGGAAATATTGTTATGACGGAAAACATGATTTGTAAACGGACGTTTTTACGCTTTTATCATATTTATAGGACCCAAAGCTTATCTTTACGGGAAATGGAAGGTGTTTTACTAGCCGAATAATATAGTTGCATAATCGAAATTTTAAATTGTGCTAAACTGTTATTTTCCTGTCCTCCTCGTAGCATAGTGGTAGCGCATTCGGCTACCGTTCATAAGATCGCGGGTTTGATTCCCGTAGAAAGTCAACATGAAATATTTATTTACATGTGATTTTCATATTAATATTTCATGTGTGATATCTTGGATTGGTACTGAAGCGTAAAACAGATCATCCTACCTTCATGTAATAAAATGATCAAGATATACTGCACTTGGTGTACCAATGCAGTGCCCTATGCACCGTTGGGTGCAGATTAGGGAAAGTAGTAGTAGTAGTAGTAGGTACATAGTTATTTTCATATAAAAATATTTCTTAATATGTGATACCTTGGACTGGCACTGTAGCGTAAGACTGATCTTCTTGCCTTCGAAGCAGTAGTAATAACTATGCTGCTAATATTACTCCGCGATTATTTCGTTTTTCTTTATTTTGTTAGATAAAATTATTGAATATGATTTTTTTCCAAATATGAGACATTTTTGAGTATGAAACTGAGTTTGACGTCATTGTGGGTTGTTTTTTGTGTAAAAATTAACATTTTATAAAATTAATTACTTACTTTGTCCGAAAAACAGTTGTCTCATGACAAAAAACGTATTGATAACTTCTTGCACTCAATTTATATAAATATCTAAAAAAAAACTTTTGGTTGTCTGTAAAGTCGGTTTACTGACCATAATTTTACGTTATAACGCCATAAGAAAACAATTCATGAAAAATAGCATACTTTTAAGAATTGAATTAATTTATTATTAATGAATTATCATTATTCTGTATAATACAAAGCAGGAGTTAATTGAAAATTACAATTTTTTCCATAAAGTAACATTTTTTTGCACTCGTTAATTTCACTTTCACTTAGTAGCTTGTGTGCTGCTGCTGGTCTCCCTTCTACTCGGACGCATCGGCCGATGGAGTGGAAGAGAGATAGATGCGTCACAAACCGAACGCTTAGGCCGATCGTTGCCTCTCTATCGCTTGTTCCGCGCTCTCGCTTGCACACTCGGCTCAGGCGGAACGTGACAATAGAGTCATGCTTTTTCGTGTGTGCAGCAGGCGTTCATCGATTTATTAGACGTTATCACATCAAAACAAACCACCACAACTTCTAGCTCGGTTTTACTTGAAAATTTTCTTAATGACTTGCGCCTACATTGACGATTTTGCTTATTGCATTTGGAAAATATGAATATGTTAGATTTGGTACTACGAGAAAAACTGAATTTTACTAGTAGGGGGTATCGTAAATAATATGATATTGCTTTGAATTTAGATGTCGGATTGTACCTACAACCTACATTTTTACAACAGCAGAAAAATTCCATTTTGTTTGGAAATTTTCTCAATACCGTTTATCCCTTGTTTTGGAAACCATATAGAAAAGGGTTTATTTATCGTAAAAGTAATTCTAAAGACTTCGCAAACAACTTATGGATTTTGTTGATTCTGGAGGCTGAACGAAAACCTAAACAGTTTTGTTTCTGAATATACTGAGGAGATATTTGAAACAGAGCCAAATTTAGTGACCCGAGAGCCAAGATCAATAGACAAAGAGAGACTGTAGGTATTTTATCAAAAGTTTTCTTCAACATAACATTACTGTAACTGTATCTGATTAAAATCATTGTAACAATTTGACATCTCAACATAGACGAGAAGTTTGGAAGGGAATATAGATATCCAGTCGTTTTACAGGGCTTATGACCTGTCGTTTGGCTGAGTTAAAGTAGCCACTTTATGTATTACAACATTCCCCATTTCGCCTAGTATTTTATATCAATATCTGCCGATTATCAGAACTTGTATATGGACTGGTCTACAGAAAAAGAAGGACGAATTGATTGAATGCAGTTGAAATGCGATCTCTCAATAGCGAATGTGTGGTAAGACTATATATGATAGGTGTACAAATGTCGAAATTAGAGCAGAGTGCAAGGCTGAGATAAGCATTATCGACAAAATTGAGGAAGGTCTTTTACAATGGTTCGGTCATGTAGAGCGAATGGATGACAAAAGAGCGGCTAAAAAAATATGTGATTTGTCGGGCGTCGGATCCAATCATTTAGAGCGAATTTTTCATTTTTTTCGGTCTCTTAATGTTATTCCAAGCATAATCCTCTCCATGCTCCTCTGTGCAAACTTGCAAACTTATGGGAGGATTGCTTGGTCAGAGTCATTGTTTCCGCGCCATAAGTAAGGACGGGCAGAATGCATTGGTTGAACACTCGAGTCTTGAGTGAGTTGGGGATGGAGCTTCGGAATGTGGAATTTATCTTTTAAAAGCCACACAAGCAAGATAAGAGAGATTAATCCCCCTATCCACCTCGCTGGTCTGAATGTCTCTGCCGATGGTGATTTTGTGACCAAGATAAACATAGTTTTCGAATTTTTCCACAGAAAACAGTACCTACCTAAACCTTATATTTTCATAGTAAAGTACTTAAATATCAAACATTTTCAGTATTCTCCGCTGAGCCGCAGTGAACACATTTGAGTTTTAGCACCCTAGTAATACCGTTTGGTATAATATTCTCCCTCAAAGCCTTCAACCACTGCCCCCTGACGCGGGTCTAAATAAGGGATGACTTGGCCTTAGCGGATATATTTCCTACAGAGGTTGTAGGGACTGACCAGACTTACCTCCCTGTAATACTCACTGCTGTCGTAAGAAAGAGTCGCGCATGTAAAATAATTTAATATTTTTAGATTACCTAAAGTATATGCAGAATATGAATTTGGATGTAAATAAATATATACATGTATCTTATAAAAAGCATATTATCGAAGGAAGCAAAATTGGCAGTACACAACGGAGTTCTGGTACCAACCATTATGTATGGTAGGGAAGCGTGGTGTTGGAAAAACAAGGATGAAAGTAGACTGAATGCTATTGAAATGCGATATATGTGTGTGGTAAGACTATGTATGATAGGTGTACAAATGTCGAAATAAGAGCAGAGTGCATGGCTGACATAAACGTTATCCACAAAACTAAGAGAGGGCTTTTACGATGGTTTGGTCATGTGGAGCGTATGAGTGTTGAAAGAACGGCTAAAAAAAGTTTGAATGCGAGTGTGCCTGGATGTAGAAGCCGAGGAAGGCCGAGAAAGACACTGCATGACCAAGTACCAAGTACTTGAAAGTGGACATGTGAAAAGTCGGAATAATCGGCGTATTTGCATGAGAAGATGTATGAATGTAGAGGTAGCAAAGAAAGTATGTCAGGACAGAGTGGTATGGCATTCTATCCTTTCTGTCTACCCCTACGGGGAAATGGCGTGATGGTTAGTTAGTTAGTAAGTTATTGAGCAAAAGTATAAAACATAATCAACTCGATTCCATCACCATTAATGTTTTTTCCATTAATTTATATTTGTGATTAGAAATATGTCAACATCTACATATTCGTCATCATATACAACGTGTAAACAAATTCCATGTACAAGCGGGAAAAGAGTGAATCTACATCATATTTGGAGTCGATTTTGTAGAATAAAGTTTTTTAATTTGACCCATAGTTTTCGAGAAAATTGATAAAGCAGTTTCCGATACATTTTTGCAAATTGTTATCAAATATAATTTATTCAGTCAAATTGTTTATTTTATTTATTTTTTTATTGTTTATAACGCCTATAGGGCTTTTACAAAAACATTTTTAAATGTTACACAGTACGTAGCCAAATTAGAAACAAAAATGAAAAAGAAAATACATACGAATATTCGATTTGACAAGAAAGCATATGCTAAGAAAAAATACAATTTTATATTAACTGGAGCAAATTAATACTATTCAGAAAGAAAACAAAATAAAAAAATGGCTTTTAAATATGAATTCACGCTATTTTACTTAATCTGCGTTAGTTACTTATGAAAGCTTATATGAGAAGAAAAAAAAATTCTTCAACGTAAATTCAAAAGTCATGTTATGATGTAGATTCACCAGTTTTCGGGTTGTAGATACGACGAGTTTGGTTTACACTATATATACGTTACTTTATATACGTGGCTCTATTTTCTGACTTGTACAATGACTTACGTTGACTTTCATGATTTCAGTACTCTGGTTTCAGGTGAATGCGATTTCATGCTTCAGAAACGTTAAAAGACTGCGAAATCCTTCGCCTTTTATTTTTTAGTGGATTTATGAATATGGGTTAGGTTATGTAGGATAGCTGCATTCAAGGATTATTAAATGCATTATTAAATTTGTTATTCAAAAGCTGATGCATCGAGGAAATCTAATGCATTATTTGTGATGCAGGCTGATTTTTTCTTTGGTTCACAATACAGCTGTGATTTCGTTTAACTTTTAAAGGCATTTAAAGTTTAATCGTAGTTAACGAAATACTATTAACAGTTATTTGAAATATCATTATTTTATATTTGTTAATAATGTCATCTGTACTGACTGAAGCGTCTTTTTCTTCTGATCATTTCGCTCCGTTTTCTTCTTCCCAAGTCAAGTTATCCCTACCTTCATGTGTGATCATCCTACATTCATGTAATCAAATATCTGACACACTGCACCATTGCAGTCAAGTGCGGGGAAGAGTGGAAAAAAAGTAGTTGTTTTGAAAATTTAATATTTCGAATGAGAAAGAGAGAAAAAAAAACAAATATGACTTTTTCATAAATGAAAAAAAGTATATTTTTACGACTTTCGTAATGGAAAAAAAATAATATTTTTTTTGTCTTCAAATAGTTTTAAATTAATTGGTCTGAAAGTAATGCCTTTACAAGGTAGATCGAGATACGAATAAAACAATGAAGCAATGAATAATGAATAATGAAACGCCTCAAACCAATTTCGGTATTAGGTAAATATCAACCTTGATAATTCAAATTTTACCAAAATTAAATTTTTTTAATGTAAAAACACTTGAATAACTGAGACCACAAAAACAACCCTACCCTGTTCTAACCTAACTCCTTATTGACATCCTGAAAAATTTATGTTCATAATTAATTACAACAAACGTAAACCACACCGGTTTCCCTGAAAATTTCACGAATCCACCCTAATGAAGGTAGCCCCAAATTCCGTTGAATTACCCAATCCAAATTTTTACATCGTTATAATTTTATTTTAAAGTTTCTTGCGGCCTGCTTAAGGGAGTATTTTTAAACAATCATTTGCCACAATATCCAGAGTGTTCAGAAGTGTTTTCGAATACTCGTCTTCAGTTATATATTTACGAGGTTAAGATCAACGCTTGAATGAATAAGTGTAACAACAAATTAAACACTCTTCCCTGCCTTCTATTTTTTTAAACATTGGTTAAAAGTTCAAAACAAAAATTATATCCCTTACTATTTACTTATTAATGGTTTACCTATAACATTTAGGTAAATATTGACAGCAAAATGAGGTAAACAAATTTTCAATAGACACGTTTGTTTACTACATTAAGCTTTAATAATGGCGAAAATTTATTCCTAAATTACAATTAAAAAGCATTTTAGCTTCGAAGTGATTACTTCCAATATAAATATTACTTATAATAACGATCATTTTAGCGATATTTTTTTCTTTATCTTCTTCTTTTTTCACACGGTTCGCTCCTATGTGGAGCATGTGGACATCACTAGATCCCTCCAGGAGACCCTTTCACCACCCAGCTTTCTTGCCTCCTCCCGCGTCAAGCCCGCATCCATTAGCGGGATCCTGCAGGCGTAAAGAAAAGCCAGCTCGGGTTCAGGCTCTCCCGAGGCATCCTGAGTACATACATGCCCAAGCCAGGACTCCAGTTATTGGAGGTTGCTGCGTCCGTTCCCGAGCTTCAGCGTTGGTTATGAAGTCAAACCACCCAAAGCCTAGTAATCTCAGACACTTGTTCTCAAAACTCGACAAGCGACCATTCTGAGCTGAGCTCATTTTTTTAATGCCTATAAAATGACATAAATACAAACGAATTATCCCTAAAACCCGATAAAAGTTATCAAATTAAAACATCTCTTTTTAATGTCAACCTAATCCATCAAATAATCATTTGATATCCACTCACTGCATGGAGTATTTACATTCCAAAAACTGCCTTCAAGATACTTTTTTTTTTTTTTTTTTATTTATTACAATTTATTTTTATTTTTATTTTATTTGAAATAAACATGTTTTTTATAAACAATACATAATTGTATTTATTGTTCCCGCAAAGCCGGGACTTGTCTGCGGGTTAAATTATATATATTAATAGTTTTTTTTTTCCTTCTTATTTTTATTACACAATTAGTATCTAACATAATAAGTATATTCTTATTTTAAGTAGGTAGCGTTAAACAATCACTGTGTGCCCTTTAAGGGGGTCTTAATGTTTTTTTTAATCTAATAACATTTTTTTTCTTCATAAATACTTTTTGGAAGCCGATTAAATAAATCTGGAACAACACACGCCAATGTTCTTTTCCCGTAATAGTTGCCGAGGCTGCCTAAGCCGCTGTGCCGAAACTAATCGTGTCTCAATCGGGTGTGATATTTTTATTTTGTGCCCATCGTCAAGGAAATGATCTGTCATTATTTTATATTTGCATAGATTTTTCCACTTGATCAGCTACTTTAAATATCTTTCTCGCCAACATATTTTCATAACAGCTGACTTTAATGTTTTCCTATCATTTATTGTGTTTTTTATTTTTTAATTAAAACTGAGTTACAACGAAGAGCGATAGTAATTATTTTGAGTCAACGTTTTTTATTAAAATTTCAGTTGTATAATAGCCAAGACTCGAGTCAGATTTGAGAGCTCAGTGCACTTGACTTCGTAATAAATACAGCAACAAACGACATTGGTTTTTTAATTACAAACACAGTCCAGTGTTGCAATACAACGCAATATAAACGAAAAATTGCACATGCAACACTAATACAGTATTTGGTAGTGATGAAGTTAATGCAATTGCCTTTTTAAAATTGTATCACTACATATTTATCAATATTTCATGTTATACCTTGGACAGGTACTGAAGCGTAAGATTTATCATCCGTATCCAATGATACATAGGAAACTGCATTGGTACACCAAGTGCAGTTCATCTTACAATTTGAAATCTTAACGGAGACGAGAAATTTGGAAGGGAATATGGATAACTAGGCGTTTACAGGGCTTGTGACCTGTCATTGGCTGGGATAAGTGGCCACTTGATGTATTACAACATTCCCCATTTCACCTAGTATTTGATATCCATATCTGCCAATATACAATAAAATGGCGCGACGCTTCACATGTGAACACTCTCTGTCACCCAGCCAATGACAGGTCATAAGCCCTGTAAACGCCTACTAGATATCCATATTCCCTTTAAAATTTCTCGTCTCTGTTGAGATGTCAAATTGTAATTATTAGCCCGTAATGGGTGAAATCCAGTTTTTGTCTACAAGTATTTGGACATACTCAAAATGTTGTTTCTTTGTTAAATTTTTTCAGATTTTTGTAGTTGAAATATTGAAATTATTTAGTTTTTTTTTTTGCTCTTCTGTAAAATTTGTAAAAGTGCTGATGTGCCCTTTCTGCAATAAGTGATTCATATATAGTTCATGTTGACTCGCGGTCTCATGCACCGTAGTCAATCAGTCTAAATAACCATATTTAAAAGGTTATTCTAAAATCATTCTATTTAAAAAGTGTTGCCGCGTTTTTCCGTTTCAAAGGCATTTAATAGGATCCGGATATGAAAGGGGAAATGAATAAAAGGCTTTCATCCATTTCTTGCGAAGGCTGTATTATTTATAGAAAAATAGACCAACCCGTCAATAATCAGATGATTTGTCTATTCTGCCTTCACTGAAATAACAGAACCAAGGAATAGCCTGTGAAACCTTTCACAGATTCTACCTATTTAGTAGGCACGGGCTAACTACCTCCGGTAAAAGATTGTGTATATATATATTTTTTGTGTATATATATAAAAAAAAAAAATTCAAAAGAAAAGTTTGTTTACAAAGAAATACAATAAAAACACATATCCATTTTAAAAAAAATTAAACAAAAATCCCACCAAGGCATAGCCTGTTTGTGGGTAAACTGTGAAAGTCAAACAGTATGCACGTGGCAAAAGAGAAAAATAAAGTCATGTAAAAATGAAAAAAATAACAGATAATGTAAACAAGATATTTAAAAAAAAGGGTACAAGTTTCACATTGACTTTTCACATGACCACTTTCAAGTACTTGACGTACTTGGTCAAGCCATGTCTTTCTCGGCCTTCCGCGACTTCTACATCCAGGCACACACTTGCATTTAAACTTATTTTAGTCGTTCTTTCATCACTCATTCGCTCCACATGACCAAACCACCTCCCTTTCTTAATTTTGTCGATAATGCTTATCTCGGCCTTGCACTCTGCTCTAATTTCGACATTTGTACACATGTACACCTATCATACATAGTCTTACCACACATAGAGATCGTATTTCAACAGCATTCAGTCTACTCTCATCCTTCTTCTTCCAACACCACGCTTCACTACCATACATAAGGGTTGGTACCAGAACTCCGTTGTGTACTGTCAATTTTGCCTCCTTCGATAAGTTCTTATTTGCCACTATCGATTTCAAGGCATCATTAATCTTATAACTATAAATAATAATAAATAACATCCGTCTCATGGTACCAATGCAATGCCCTATGCACCATTTGGTGCGGATAAGGGCGAGTGCTACTGTAGTAGTACTAGTAGTAAAGCTTTTTTTAAAAATTAAGTTGTAAAAAAAATAACAAACAATGGATTCATTTAGCCTTATTTTTCTGTATATCAAGACTCAGTATAGTATTTGAAATGTTACCAAAAGGGCACCCAAGTTAACATAATAGTCCATAGACCAACAGAATAGAATAGCAATATATTCCCCAGTTGAAATGAACTGTTTTGTTTGTCCGCTGTTCACTTTATTCCAAATATATTCAACCGTTACATTACAGCCACAAAAATAACTTCCAATTGAAAATATGAGAAATAAACAAAATGTCAATATTAAAGATAAAATATTTTTTACCAACATTTTGAATGTGTACAAGTCTTCTTCTTCTTTTCTTTCTTCCATTTCAGCCATTGTTGTCCACTGCTGGACATAGGCCTCCCCCATATTGGTCCACTGCTTTCTGTCCTGGGCCTCGAGCTGCACCTGGATCCTGCAGTACTTTTTATGTCATCTGTCCATCTTCTTGGTGGTCTTCCTACAGGTCTCCTTGCAGCTCTAGGTCTCCAGTTCAGCAGGCGCTTCGTCCATCGGTCCTCATTCTGGCGTGCCACATGTCCAGCCCATGTCCACTTCAGCTGGGAGATAGCTTTTATGACGTCTATGACTCTAGTCCGTCTTCTTATCTCCTCGTTAGTGACATGGTCTCTTAAACTGATGCCGAGCATGCTTCGCTCCATTGCCCTTTGCGCTACACGGAATTTATTGGCCGATTGGATAGTCAGTGTCAATGCCTCAGCCCCATAAGTCGGCACTGGAAGTATGCACATGTTAAATACCTGGCTTTTAAGGTTGTTAGGAATTGGACTCTTCATAATGTGGGATACATTCCCAAACGCTGCCCTTGTAATTTGTCTACAAGACAAATTACTGGATTATTTATTTATTTATTTGTTCTTAAAATAGTACATACCCATTTTTTTACGTATGTCCTAGTATAAACACTTATTATTTAGTGCAAATAGCAGAATCTTAAAAGTAACAATGTGCTATTACCAATTTATTTACAACTGTAGCTTGTGTGCTGCTGCTGTCTCCCTTCTACTCGGATGCATCAGCCGATGGAGTGGAAGAGAGAGATAGATGCGTCACAAACCGAACGCTAAGGCCGATCGTGCCTCTCTAATGCTTGTTCCGCGCTCTCGCTTGCACACTCGGCTCAGGCGGAACGTGACAATGAGTAATGCTTTTTCGTGTGTGCAGCCGGCGTTCATCGATTTATTAGACGTTATCACGTCAATATGTTTATTTTTGATTATTTACATTGAAATTTGTACAGGCATAACTTTTTCTGAAATGAAATAGTAATAATATTAGGCGATAATCAGATTTAGCGCAGAGTAGGTAATGAAAGACAAGAAAAAAACCTTTTTTTGTGGCAAAATTTTGGCATGGGACCAAATTTGCGGCGGCACTCTTAGCAGTTAAGTTTTTTTCTCTATAGGTACTCTATTAAATAAAGCAATCATATTTATTTTTAATCCGCGGCCTCCGTAGCGTAATGGGCATGGATCACCATAACTTCGATTTGAGAACTCAAAATATCTAAAGTGATTCTTCTCACTGGGTGTCTGTGACGTTGTTCCCCTCTGTAATTGGGCCTTGGCCTGATGAAATTAAAAAATAATATAAAAATACCACCATTTTTTTTACAATAATTGGTATTGGATATCCACAAACACGTGTTGCCAGTTATATCAAGAATAACGTATTGCAGTTACCATATTCAACCAGAAATCCCTCGGTTTTTATTTGGAATGTTAACAGGGAATAGAACCGCTTGCTGAATATTTCATTCGTAAGAGATTTTATTCTTACACTATACAGGGTGTAAACAAAACTCGTAGTACAACCCGAGAAAACTGGTGAATCTACATCGTATTTGGAGACGATTGGGTAATATGACTTTTTAATCTGAGCTTGAAAAAAAATTTTTTTTTTTTCTCACAAAAGTTTTCATGAGTATAGGAGATTAAGTAAAATTGCTCAAATATCTTAAAAAAAACGTGTTTTTTATTTGTTTTCTCTATAAATAGAATAAATATTTACTAAATACATGATATTTGATAACAATTTTCAAAAAAAAATCAACTTCGTACTCAAGAAAACTAAGGGTCAAATCAAAATAATTTATACAAAAATCGTAATGTAATTCACTTTTTCCCGCTTGTACATCGAGTTTTATTAATAAATACGAAATTAAGATATTTGAAATCAGTGTATACCTATTAAAACATAAAAAGCATCTTTGTGATCAGTTATAAATATTTTGATTTTTTAAAAAAAATGTATTACATTAGCTGTAAGATTTTTTTTTTTAAAGCTAAATAAAAATGTACAAACAAAATAAAACTTAAAAAATGTTGTATTTGATTTTATTAGTAAAGTGGTCACGTGACAATAATAACCCCATAATGTCATGAATTTTGGTTTGGGCGAGTGCCTTTATGTACGATGTGTAGGCACTTAAAGCCCTTGATATACCCTAAAGTATAATTTGATCCGGGACGAAAGGGTTAAAGTTTAACCTAACGCAGATTGTTAACCCTAGATCGCTCTCATAAAAAACTTGTCGAAATTCGGAGAGCAAAACTATTCGCTTTTATGACGTGATGTTGTGGGTTTATTAGGGATGCGAATAGCCGGTGTGAAGAACGGAAAAAATATTATATTTCCAAATGATGATTCATGGGAATAACTCGCGGTGGCGCTACAAGCGACTGGCACTGAAGCGTAAGACTGATCATTTTGCCTTCATGAATGATGATCAAGATTCAATGCAAGAACATAGGCGAATGAAGGCTATACTCTATATATGCAAAGTGGGGTGCGTATAAGAAATAATTGAAATAATAAAAATTATTTCAAATAGTGTATTGTAATTTCAATAGTATGTTTATAACTATACAGTCTTTTAAAAGACACGCTATTTCTACTACTTCTACTTTCCCTTATCCGCACTCAATGGTGCATAGGGCACTGCTTCGATACAGTGCAGTGCAGTGTATCGTGATCATTTTATTACATGAAGGTAAGATGATCAAAACCAGTCCAACGTGTCACACTACTGGTCGTACTTGGTCATGCCATGTCTTTTCTCGGCCTTCCTCGGCTTCTACGTCCAGGCACACTTGCATTTAAGTTTCATCACGCATTCGCTCCACATGACCAAACCCTTTCTTAATTTTGTCGATAATGCTTATCTCAGCCTTGCACTCTGCTCTAATTTCGACATTTGTACACCTAACATACATAGTCTTATCACAAATTTGCCTGAGAGATCGCGTTTCAACAGCATTCAGTCTACTTTCATCCTTCTTTTTCCAACACCACGCTTCACTACCGTACACGAGGGTTGGTACCAGAACTCCGTTGTGTACTGCCAATTTTGCTTCTTTCGATAAGTTCTTATTTGCCACTATCGATTTCAAGGCACCGTTAACTCTGTTTCCGGCACTAACCCTTCTCCCAACGTCCTTATCCAAATTTCCGTCCCTTGTTAACATATTTCCCAAATATACACATTTATCAACCTGCTTTAATCTGTCTCCATTTACTATAATCCATTTACATATTAATATGAAAATCACATGTAAATAAATATTTCGTGTTGACCTACGGGAATTGAACCCGCGACCTCATGCGCGGTAGACAAATGCGCTACCACTACGCTACGAGGCGGACGTAGAACTAAATAAATATAAATAAATAAAAATTTAAATGTATTTATGTACCTATCTAAAATAAATATATGTTAAATAATTGTCTAAATATTACAAAAATAAATACAACATTTGGGCGTGTTCAAATACATGTACACAAATCTGGATTTTATCCCAAGACGGGGAGTAGGTATATATTTCATTTTATATCTCTACAGAGATGAGGTTGAATTTTTTCAAATTCAGGAAAAAGAATATTCGAGCGTTTACAGGGCTTATGACCTGTCATTGGCTGGGTTAAGTGGCCACTTTATATACTACAACATTCCCCCATTCCATTAATTAGCGAATATTTACACCAGGTAACATTTTTTATTTTGTATATGTTACGAATCGAGAATCATCCACCAGCGCGTTAAAAGCTCCATCTATGCATTGATATTGATATTCGCTAATAAGCGGAATGGGGAATGTAGAACATAAAGTGGCCACCAAACCCAGCCAATGACAAGTCATAAGCCCTGTAAACGCTCGAATATCTATATTCCTGAATTTGAAAAAAATTCTACCTCATCTTCGTAGGGATATAAAATGAAACACAAAAATAATTTATAAATGTTTTATTCATCTACGTCGCATCGTATTTTTAAAATATTTTGATGTCACTGTTAATCATATGCCTTTGTTAAATATCGTTATTAAAATTATTCAGTTTTTCTAACCGGTTATAAGCTATTCGTTTACACCGATAGTTTTAGCATGCGCATCGCTAGTTTCGTGGCAATTTGAAGGGAATTCTCACCTCTACAGGGAATACGTACAAATTGTTCCCTGTAAACAATATTAAGCGATATGTTTTCACGTTTTATTTTACGGTGGATTGTAAAATTTGTCTCATTTACGAATGGGGTGGAAGAAACGTTTTGCGGTCGGCGTCGCTTGTGCATTCAGCTACCTAGAAATGAAAAATGCATTTTAGAATACATTTTTCATTTTTTGGATACTTCTGGCTTTCAGGAGACAAGTAATGCCTTTCGATGCTATCGAATTGAAGTGTCCATCTTCTGAGCTGATGTGTCAGTACAATTTAAGTCAGTATGAAGAGTTTTAGAATAAAAATTCCGCCTCGTCGTATAGCGGTTGGGCTGACATGCACGAGGTTGCGGGTTCGATTCCCAATGGAGGTGAATATGAAATATTCATTTGAATGTGATTTTCACCTAAAAATATAAAAACGACTGATAATCTTGTCTTCATGTAGCAAGTTATCAAGATTCACTGCACTTTACTAATGCAGTGCCCTATGCACCATTGGGTGCGGATAAGAGAATGTAGTAGTAGTAGTAGCTAGTAGCTCCACATACCTTAACAATTTCTCATTTTTATGAAGCCCCGAAGAAAAAGAGGTAATTATATAAATAAAGCACTTTGATTTTTGTCCACTGAGTTTATTTTTTAACACATGTTTTGGACACGCAGTACTGTCTATCTACAGGTGTATTTTAAAACTGAAGATAAATATACAATGAAAAGTTTAGTTAATATTAATAAAGGAAAAATAATGAACAATTTAGAAAACATCGAAATTCAAAAAAACTTAAATTCAAATAATATCTTAATAAATAACATAACCTTTCAAAATTCATCACCATTACTTAGTATATTCCCACTTGCTAGACCCCCTACCCCCCATACCACCCCTCCCTAACTTAGCTCCTCCCCCACCCCTGTCAATACCTAAACTTCTAATTGTATGTTTATCTTCAGGTTTAAAATACACTGTAGATGGACAGTACTGCGTGTCCAAAACATGTCGTGTCAAAAAATAATGTCAGTGGACAAAAATCAAAGTGTTTTATTTATATAATTGGGTTCATTCCGATTTTTTATTTTTTATTTCAAAAAGTTGATTGAAAAATAACAAGGGAATTTTTTTAAAATTTTTACGATGTCATGAATTTTCTAGCGCGGTTTGAAATAGCGCTTTTTCAAATCGCTCGCAAAATCCTCCATTTGGCGCGCATGCGGTGTGACGTCACATCAATATGGGCGCTCACTTCGTAATGAATTTCACGCCTTTCATAATGGACGGGTATGACGTCATTAGCCAATGACGGGCGTTAAAATTCACTCGTAATTTCGTGTTTTTAAAACACAAATTTATAAATGAAAACAACATTTTTGATCATTGTGTTTTATATCGTTGGAATTGTAAAAATATACTTCAAATATTTATAACAAAGAGCCCTATTCAATGTGTTATTCCACAATGTTAATGCCGATTCTATAAATAATAAAAAAAAGGGTAACTTCGAAACCAATAGGCAGTTAGAAAAAAAAAATTGTTCGTTAGAAAATGTGTTTTATATCATTAATTAATGTGGTGTCTACAGAATTGTGTATGTATAAGGTGCAATATAGAGCCTAAACACACAGCGTGGTAAGTAGGCGATAGTATATTTACACCGCATACCAAACCAGTGTCGCTAATATTTACCAGAACGGTTCCCCAAACTCACCCGATTGTTTATTCATGAAACTACCGACTTACTGACTGGGAACTAACAAGCCTTCTCTGTGCGCTGAATCGCTTCGAACCTCCGGGAATGGGAAAAAAGGCCTTAAACTCGGTCGGAAATGACACTTCGAAAAAGCTTTTTTTTGTCTGGGCATAAGTGACAAAAAAGTCATTGTAGGGCTATGGGAGTAAACGCATTAGAAAAAACGGAAAATTTTAAGTAGGATGGCTTTCATACCTCATTTTCGACCAAACTATTGCTTAACCATATAGCCAATCGCTTATCGCAATATGCTCTTTTACCTACATTTTGAATGTGTACAAAAACTTGTAGACAAATTACTGGATTATACCCATGCTGGGCTAATATCGTTTCCAGAGTTTCTCTGCCTCTGTTGGGATATCAATAATATCTGATATTAGCCCAGCATCGGTATAATTCAGTTATTTGTCTACAAGTATTTGTACACATTCAAAATGTTGTTAAAAAAAATTTACTGGTTTAAATATAAAGCAAATAAAAATTTGAGAGACATCTTTAGTCGTCTTCTAGTAAGTAATTAAGTTCAGATGAGCCTTACCTACACCAATAAAGATTGATCGCCAAAAATGCTTAACAATCTTCTCAACAGATGTCTTCTTCTTCTTTTGCCACGCTCGCTCCTATGTGGAGCATGCGGACATCACTAGATCCCTCCGGGAGACCCTGTCACCAGCCAGGTCTCTCGCCTCCTCCCACGTCAGGCCCGCATCCATCAGCTCCGCCAAATACGGCCTCTTCTTTACGCCTGCAGGATCCCGCCGTCCTGGCAGACCGTCGATGACGTCACCAGTGAGAAATTCACTAGTAATGTGATATTACGAACGCGTGTTCAATAAATTATACAAGTTTCAAAAATTTGACATATATGGTTATCAGATGTAATACATCAAGTGGCCACTTAACCCAGCCAATGACAGGTCATAAGCCCTTTAAACGCCTAGATAAACCACATTCGTTTCCAGAGTTTCTCTGTCTCTGTTGGGATATCAATAATATCTGATCTTTTACCTTTTAACCGACGAAATGTCTGTAGTTGCTTATGCCCGCTGTATACGGGACAGTTTCTTGTTCAGAAAACTGTGCAGTCTGAAAAACTTCTGTCAAAAGACACGCTAAATATGTGTATTTTTAAAACGCGATTGTAAGTTATTATCGTATGTTTGCTCTCAGCAAATTGTATATTTAGCTAATAAATGTAAATATGTTATTGGTTTTTTACGTATTTAAAAGCATACAATAAACCAATGTCTACTTAAACGTTTACATAAAAAACATTAACTGTCATGTCAGCTTAAATCTGACATAAGCACGCAGTTTTTTTTAAACAGTTTTCGTTGTATACGGGACCGTTTTTAGACTGCATAGAAAACTGCGCAGAAAACTGTCCTGTATATAGCGGGCTTAAGTCAAATAAACACGACTCAGAGTCATTAAAATGAAAATTCTCTACGAGCTCTTTGAACTTTTTAAATGTACGAGTATCTACACACCAGCCAACTAAAATTTTACAAACCTGTAAAGAAATCTCATCCACACTCTGCAAATACCATCCACTTATCCCTGATCTCTCAAATTAACGTATTTATTTCAATACCATATTATTCCGGAAAGCTCGTGAAACAAAAACTTCTTCCGGAAATTCCCGACAGACTGACACTAATCATCCCTTGTCAGTTTGACATCTGTCAAACCTTTCTCTATCAGTTAAGGGTGGATGGTACGTATATCCACCCTCTGTACTTTAGTGTGAAACTCAATACAACCAGATGAACTCCCGTTTGATTGAGGTTTTTGACGTTAACAGATATTATAGGGTGGAAGATTTCTGCTTTGGTTGGACAAGGAAGGTTGTGTTTTATTGATAGCACTTTATTCGATCTGGTGGGTGTACAGATATTATTTCAGATTTTCATGAATTTCGGACCTTGTTTTATGAGTTTTGTGTACGATCTTCCTAATTCTCAGATATATAAAATACTGCATCTACATTTTTTTAAACTAACCACCCAAATAAAATAAAAATATGTGAAAGATGCCTTATCCCTTTGAGACCTAGCTATCAAAAAACTTGAGTAAAGTCTTCAATTTTGATATAGTCTGAAGTAAATTAATACAAATTTTAAAAAAATTATTTAATAATGTACTTACATTAATTTTAAAGAGAGGTTATAGGAGAGGTTAATATTTGCAATATAATTAAGAAAATATCAAGTTCTATAAGATAAAACGTTAAAGGTTTTCATAATTTATTGCGCTTCGTAAAAACTGCCTTAAAATTTGACTGTTTTGTTTGCGCAATATTTTTATCGTTCCTGTAAAAGCATCAATTTTGTTCAGTTAATTTCAAATTATAATTTAATTTTTACGACAAGAGAACATCGCGTAAATAAAAAAAGAGAGTTTATGTGTGGAGTGAGGAGCACCAGAATGTTTTCTGAGGGTAGGGACCCTCAAGATGAAAGTCTCGCTTTTATATGTGTCTAATAAATATAACAAGAACCTGTGTTTAGTTTAAAATATTCTCCTCAAAAAAAAGTTCGTCGAATCGACGAATGGTTAGGTTTAATAGGGTATCTACGAACGTTAGTTGTCCAGGGTTAATATAAATTATGATTACCTATTATATTTTTAGTAAAATACCTCGTTTAGATATTACTTATACTACTTTCCTTATCCGCACCCAATGGCGCATAGAGCACTGCATCGCAAGTAACAATTGCTCATGATTCGCAGCACTTTTGTATGAATGCAGTGCCCTATGCACCATTGGGTACGGATATAGGGAAAGTAGCAGTAGTAGTATTACTTTAAAAATTATAAAAACTTGATTTATAAAGAAACCTTCCTTATAAAAAGTTGACTATCTCTGCTCCAGACAGAGTAAAGACGCTCCCGTTTTATGACAGAAGAGACGATACATAAAAAGGACGAAGGAATGAAACTGTAACATCCTTTAATTGGGTTGATTTCAAAGGAAATATAAAACAAATCCCTGCCGTGATATTCCAGAGAATTTGGTTTATGATTTTGCGCTTTTTGCCAACCGTTTTGACCTTCATTTTAATAGTAATAGTAATTGGTTCCTGTACTTTCTTAAATTTCTGTATTATAAGATGATAAGATAGTTGATGACATGTGTGGTAAAAAATATGTATGATGGCATAATGTCGAAATTCAACAGTTTTGGTATCGGTGTATTTACACTGAGGTGTACGTGTAGTACGTGGTAAAGCGTTACAAAATACACTATTGTATTTTCATAATATCATATTTCAGGGTACCACGGCACGAACGATCCACCTTCGGGAGACTTCGGAACACTTCGGAAGAAAAAGCTTCTACTAGGGAAGCTTTCATTATACCTACACGCCTGTTGCGTGATTCTACTTAGAAAGTTGGAAACAAGTTGTTACGGAGTTGAATTCGAACCAAATAATTCTGATCCAGACGAGACAGGATAAACAAGACAAAAATAATAAAAAATAAATTTTATGTTAATTATTAAAACAATAATTACAAAATAATTTTATATTACTATTTCCCTTATGCGCACCTAATGGTGCATTAGGGCACTGCTTTTGGTATCCAAGTGCAGTGTATCTTGAACATTTGCTACATGAACGCAAGGCGATCAGTCTTACGCTTCAGCGTCAGTCCAAGGTATTGTGTGCGGGGCAACAATGACGTCACAGCGCCGACGGCCCCCGACGACCGCCGACCAATGACGCGGCGAGGAGGGACGAACACGTACGAACGCGTACGAACTTTACACAGAGAATCCATTCGGCTCGCCTCGTGAGAGCACGCGTCCTCTAAGGCACATTATTCTCGCCAACATTCGAGAATTTAAATGATCATTGTTTTACTAGCCTTTCTTAACAATCTTTTTCGTTCATTGTTGCATCAAGTAGTTAGTTTTTGTGAATAAACCATACGTAAAAAACGTCGAGTACCTGTTTTACTCTCTCTCTTTTTGTGCACCCACATCAATCTGTCCTACTTAATTGGCCACCAACTAGGTGACACCGTATCAAGTATGTTAAGTGACAATATCTACCTTAACCAAGTCTAGTGTAAGGATGCCAACCCCTCTGGGAAATCGATCCCGCGAACTCATGCTTTGCAGCCCAGCGGTACTAACTAAAAAGCCACGAGGCTATGTGGACAAAATATGAAGCAACTAATATATTAATTCCTTTTTTTTTCGTCTTAAAATGAAGACATGAAGGCTGCATGACACGAAAAAGGAAGACTCATTGTCACGTCGACTGCCTGACCATTCGAGTGTGCAAGCGAGAGCGCGGAACAAGCGATAGAGAGGCATCTCTATGTCGTGCATTAAGCGTTCGTGTGTGCCGCATCTATCTTTCTTTCTTCCCACTCTGACAGCAGCAGCACTTTTAAGAAGAAAAAACAAAACAGCCAATCCCATATAATTTATGGAAAAGAATTGTAATTTTCAACTGACTCCTGCTTTGTATTATACAAATTAAGATAATTCAGTAATATGTCAATTAAATTCAATTCATAAAAGTATGCTATTTAGATTCAAAAAATTTCTAAACAAACGTTATCAGCGTAAATTTTATCGCCCGTAAACCGTTACTTTTGCATTACAACCAAAAGTTTTTTTCAATACAATTTTTTTAAATTTTAGATTTGAAAATTTTTGCTTTCTCCAAGTTAAAAACATTTACAGAAGCAACGGTTTAGCGAATAATCAATAATTTGTTATTCTGAAGAGGTTTTAATTTAATCTCTGGCATTTGTTTCCATTATAATTAGTTTATCTTAGTATTTGTTTTGTCAAAAATACATTTTATTTCGCTGTATTTTACTAAAGCTAAGGTAAAACTTAAAAATAAAATTAATTTAATTTTTTTTAGCATTCTACACATTGTACAAATGTATCCTTTATATTTTTTTACGCTAGTATTTTATGTTGATCAAAACAAACTAATCAAAACTTCAAAATTTTTAAATGATTGATTTTGATATGTGTACTTTCTACTCAGAAATTGAGTTTTCATTCACTTTAAATTTCCCATTAAATTCAATATTTGATACGGCGCTATATAAATTATCCATAATAATTATTATTATTTTTAACAACAACATTTTGAATGAATTCAAATACATGTAGACAAATTACTGGATTATACCCATGCGGGGCTGATATCAGATATTATTGATATCTCAACAGAGACAGAGAAACTCTGGAAACGAATGTGGGTTATCTAGGCGGTTACAGGGCTTATGACCTGTCATTGGCTGGGTTAAGTGGCCACTTAATGTATTACAACATTCCCCATTCCGCCCATCATCTGACAACCATGTATGACAAATTTTTTGAAACTTGTAAATATGTTGAGTTTGTTACAGAAGAATCCACATGCGAGTTGTGTTGTCGACAGATTTTAAATATTTTAAATATTCTTTTCCTATAGTGACATCTGTTGAGAATATAGTTTAGCATTTTTTTGGGGATAACCCACATTCGTTTCCAGAGTTTCTCTGTCTCTGTTGAGATATCAATAATATAAAATAATAATTATTTAAAACACCATATCTTTTTAAATACAATTTCGTAAACATAATACGTTTTTTTTTTTCTCGGATATTTAAAGGTCATCCACTATCGTTAATATTATTATCGTAAAAATGATAGTAGTGTACATCAGTGATGTCTGTCGAAAAAATAAATCTCAGTGTTGTCTGCGGAAAAAATAATCTCCATCGGTTCTTAAGGGTAGACTTAGTACTTACAATCATGCCATATTTTTTGCATACTGGTAACTCTGAATTTATAAAAGTTTGTTGATAATTTAACAATAATATATTAATTTTGTATATCTGGGGTAATACTCGATATTTAAAGATTTTACAAGGGGCAAAAACATGATTCTACTCAGGCCTCGGTCGGGCGGCTCTGTGGGCTTCCGTAAATTAGGTTTCTGTTTGTTGGGACCATTGATTAATTAATACATGTATTAATTAATCAATGGTTGGGACTTTTAGCCAATCAAGTAAAGGTGGAACGACCAAAAATCGAAGCGCAGAAGCGCCGAAAAGCCCCGCAGGGCTAGCATTTAATAATTCACTGCATGCATGTACATTATTGTACATGTACTCCAGACTTCATAGAACAGGGTAACCGACACAGCAGTCCACGACAAACACTGTACGGAGGTGGGACATCTGAAAGCTGAAAGGGGATGTTATTTGCTACCCTCCTCCGCATACTGTGGCGACAGGATTATTTGTATCGAGGCAATAAAACTCCCTGAAACTTGGAACGCTGAAAATCTTGCGCAGTACATGTTGTAATTCAAATGTCTTCACTGAAATGTGAATCGGGAATTCGTAAATAAACTACTTTTTC
>JAGVSP010005477.1:0-12958 GCA_022494985.1 Micrasema minimum
GGAATTACTATTACTGATAAAATATCAAGTAAGACAAAGAAGTTTCGGTCAAGGATATCGACCTCGCATCGACTTGTATCTACACGTAGATATATTGGTGATCCTGCCCTGGAAAGGAGTACGAATATCTGTTTACAAAGCTTATGACCTGTCATTGGCTGAGTCGAGTGGATACTTGATGATATTGTATTTACCTTCATAGTAATTTTGGAACTTGTATATAAACAATGAATAAGCATTTTTTATAAATTTTTCATGCGAGTTCTCTGCCATCTATTGACAAAAGTCCGAATTAGAAAAGTTAGAATTCCCGTATTGTTAAAAAATGTAGGTACTTATTTGTATGACGTAAAGTCGGCTTCACATCAGCTCTCTAGCTCCAGGCAGTCGGCAGTCGGTATCCAGTAGTAGAGTGGAAGCCAATGATTAAAACATGGCCGCGGACCGCGCGGGAAATGTCAATCATCTTTTTAAACATGGAACAGCCGAGGGAGAGGGACTACCAAACGGATAAACACTTCCATACCGACTGGACAATAATTTTTATGTAGCTACCATTAAGTGACAAAATTACCCAAATAACCACAATGTGAATTGCATTTACTGAGTGAGTACAAATTGAGAAACAAATAGCCCCAGCTTTAAAATAATCGCGAATTTTTAAGCCGCATTCATCCAACTTATTTAATGTTATAACCATGTCAAAATAAGTTGGGGAAATACATGCTGCGCCTTTGAATCACTAAAATGCGACCCTTAAAGCGACAAATTTAAAGACAGATTTAACAAGAACAGAAATAAATTAAGGCTTTCGAATTTTCAATTATTAATACCGAATGCCCCCCCCCCCCCCCCCCCCCCCCCCCCCCCCCCCCCCCCCCCCCCCCCGAGAATGCAGCTTAAACTGCGTAACGATCTTTATAAATGTCGATTTTTAGTCCGTTTTTTTCTTTTACCAAAAACAAGCAGCGTGTGCATGTGTAAAATATTAGACATTTAAAATTTGACATTGGATTGGTCGGGTAAAAGTTGAATTGTGTCGAGAACGGACTCTGCCCGGTGTCCATTACTCAAATGTGAAGTTGATATAAAAATATAACGTTATATAAATAACGAGGATGTGTGAAAAACGGTACCGTGACGCGTTGGTCGGACCTATTTTGTCCAAATTTAAAACTTAAATTTCAGGAGCCCAAAAAAGAACTAGTGATATGACTTCGCGGGCGGCCACCTAAAAGTAAGCCAAAACGGATCGGTATTTTAGTACCCACATGTTACATTTAAAATATACAGATTTAAGAAGAATATAACTATAAAAATAGAGTTGATTCATTCATTGTAATGCTCATTTTATACGTACGATAATCTTTGCTCATATGATTTGAGATTACCCACGAAACATTGAGCAATTCCGTGTCAGAAAATATAATTAAGCTACCGAAAATTTGAATCTAAAAACGTCTATTTTTGCCTTGTAATCTAGGGGACAGTATAGAGATGATTGTTTAAGTTGCATACTAACGTGAATTTTAATAGGGTGAAAATAGGAAATTTTGAAAAAAAAAGGTAAAAAAAAAATTTTTAAAAATTTTTAAAAAAAAATAAAAAAAAACCCATTTTTTAAAAAACCCCTAAACCTGTAACACGATAATTTTTTTTAATAAACCCCAAAAATAATAAAATTTTTAAAAACTTTGAAGAAAAAAAATTTCTTCGGGTTTTCCAAAAAAACTGGGAACCCTACTTTTTCAAAACCCCGAAATTAAATTAAAAAATTTTAACAAAAAAAACCCTAAAAATACAATTTACTGAAAAAAAAAACAAGAATAGGACGCAAAATTTACGGTTTGGGTTTGGGAAAGTCGAAAGCCGAAAAGACGGGGGAAACAGTAAAAACAGTGCTGAAAGTGGGCAGAAAGAAGTCGGAAAAAGGGGTTTGAGAAAATTTGAAGGGAGGGAACAAGAAGATGCCAGGACAACGGGTGGCGTTCTACCTCCGCCTACCCCTTTGGAAATCGGAGTTAGAAAACAAAAAATCCACGACTTTCAAATGCGAAAAACACCTTGAATTCTCCCCCCCCCCCTCCCCACTTTCTTACGCGACCAACGTAACCTGAAAATGACCTTTATGAGCTTTTTCACACTTTTCATGGAACCCCTGAATTTTGGCTAGTAGGACGCCCTATTCCCCAGTAAGTTGTCGGTAAAATAGACACGAGGGGAATATTATTACGTATTCCGTTTTTGGCGGGATATCGTCGCCATTACTATTGGTAAGGATAACTCGCCGCCAATCATGACAATCGATGAATGAATCGACGCCGGACGCGCCTCACGGTTTCCGCTTAGGTGTACTGAAAGGAAAGTTGTGGATCGCACAGGACGCGAAAAGGCGTTGGTGCTAATGACCATTACGATAAACACATAATTTCCAGACATCCTGATACATGCACCTTAACAAAACTCATCGCGACACCTATCATCAAACAGCGAGAACGTATCCCGGTCCACTAGTACATAAATGTACATAGGTGCCCGCGTATTAGCCACAAAATACTTCAATAAAAAACTCGTAATGAACTCTCCCATTTGAAATGTGAAATGAGGCAATATCGCATGAAAAAATACTTTCCTAACTAACTAACTAATTAACCAACACGCCATTGACCCCCTGAAGGGATAGGCAGAGCAGGATAGACCGCCACAACCACTCCTGTCCTTGGCCATACTTCACATTGCTTCCTCCCCATTGCATACATCTTCTCAATCAAACGCATAAACAGTAGATAAATCCGACTTCTTACATGCCCACATTCCGCAGTCACGTTGTTTTACTTGATCATGCATGTTCCTTTCTCGGACCATCCCCGACATCAAACATCCAGGCACAGTCGCATCATATAATTTATCTAGCCGTTCTTTATCTTACCATTAGCACTACAATGACCGACCCAACGTAAAAGACCTTTAAAAAAACATATATATTTTATATAAAATTGGATCCAATGATCGTTTATTAATTAAATGTGTACACATATTTATTTTAAAAACATCGGCTCAGGCTCTTTAGAGCAGGTAGCATTGAATAATTTCATCTTTCTTAAAATTTTTGAGCGATAGTGCTTATCTACAGGCCCTTGCAATTATGCTCTAAATTTTCAACATTAGTGCACCTTTAAAAACAAAGTTTTTATACCACAACATTTCCGCCTGAGAGATCGCGTTGTCAACTGCATTCAATCTACTTTCAACTCCTGATCCTATACCTAGTTTTCCCATTAATTGGTCGACAAGATTCAAGAATAGCCCATAATTTCCACGAATTAAAGTATGTAGGGTACGTATATATTAATTGTACACGATATTAAGCTTTAAGTTAAATCACAACGATCGAGCCACATAACATAAGTGTACAGTATACATCTAAAGGTTACAATAAAACACCATATTAAATAACGTGTACACAGCTGCCTAGTGAAATTAATACCCTTCCATAATTTATGATAATTAGGACCATATCTTCACATTAATATATAATATATTTTACATGCGATACCTCAACAAAGGACTTAAAATATGACTCGAAACTGTCAGAAGAAGGGTGTGTTAACAATGGACAAATAAACTACACACTTAAACGCCTTAAGTCGGCGGGTCATTTCGAAACGGATAGGTAGAAAAATATGTTAATCATATATTATTATGTTATGGTGAAATGGCTATGACCGTAAAAGTGTCAATTTTCGTGTTAAAACTTATCACGGACGTCATGCTGGAAGGATATAGGGGCCTAGATTGTACAAAAACGACAGATTTAAAGAGTATCCCACACATATCTGTGACGTAACCGTACCCGTGTTGCCATTTTCCGTGATTCCATATAGCCCTTCGTAAAAGAATTCACTAGAAGGGGCGTTTCCAGATAAAAATTTTCAAATTTTTTTATAACACCCACTTATTATCAAATTCCACCGTCTAAGGACTCCAGCACCTAGGCCAATAGGTACACTCACACTTTGAAACGTGTGACGTAGATGTCTAGTGATGAGTAGATGCCTAGTGATGACGTATGAGTGACGTAGTGAATCTCTAGCTGTCACTAGGCAAGATAGTATTTTTTAAGCGAGTAATTCCACGTATCTAAAATTCTTTTTCTAAGCATATAGCCCAGTTTAAATACGCTCAGATTTCGCTCTTACTTAAATCCGAGGTTTTTTGTTATTTTTACAAGTTATTATAATTTATTGATATTATAACCTGTATTGGTTTGTAAACATTACCAGAAGCACCGATACAACCAATAAATTTATGGTACTTGGTTGGTTGGAAGAAATTGCCAACTAGGCAATAGACCCGCCAATGTAAACCACTGTATGAACAAAAAGTAAAATAAATAAAAAATAAAGAAATAATCCTGGGATTCTCTGGAAAATAATATACATTCCGAAGATTTGTAAATAAATTTGGAAAATATACTCGTAATTATGAATTATGACTCCATTTTATTGAGTGGGTGGACCGCTGTATACGGGACCGTTTCTTGTTCAGAAAACTACACAGTTTCTTGTTCAGAAAAAACTGTGCAGTCTGTCAAACTTCTGTCAAAAGACACGCTAAATATGTGTATTTTTGAAACGCGATTGTAAGTTATTATCGTATGTTTGCTCTCAGGAAATTGTATATTTAGCTAATAATGTAAAAAATATGTTATTGGTTTTTTACGTATTTAAAAGCATACAATAAACCAATGTCTACTTAAACGTTTACATAAAAAACATTAACTGTCATGTCAGCTTAAATCTGACATAAGCACGCAGTTTTTTAAACAGTTTTTCGTTGTATACGGGACCGTTTTCAGACTGCATAGAAAACTGCGCAGAAAACTGTCCGAGGTGATTGTTCATGGTATTCTGAGAAAAAAATCTTTGTAAAATTTTTTTGATCCGGGCATTTCCAATAATTAATTTTAAAAAAGTATTCATAAAAAGCGACGAGTGTAATACTGGCTTCTGTTTGAAGTGCTAGCGGCGGCGGGGTGGCGGTGGGCGGGGAGGAGTGGGGGTCCGCTCTGGTACGCCCTTGTACGGACATTCAAAATTCGAATTTCATATCTGAATCTTTAGTTTAATTTCAAAAAATATGTGATTTCTTCGCGCTTATTGGTGCAGGTCACGTGGTGTGAGCCAGTTCAAAAATTGACGGTATTACACGCGTGAATTTTTATTCATATTTTAATAATTTTTTTAAGAAATTAGAATTGAGTTTTTTGAAAAACTTTATTAAGATTTTTTTCTCAGAATATCATGAATAATCACCCTCTGGAGTTTCGCGGTCTCAATGAAGAGACTGCGGGCATTATGTTTAAACACTCTGCAAAGCTATAAGCATGCAATATTAACTCAATTTATGACAGATCGTTTAAATAGTATCCAATTGTGATTTCCTTTTTTGTTAACTATTACAGTAAAATTATAAGTAGGTACCAAAAATTTATTTTTTAACTTGCTTGCATTTTTTATATATACATATGTTTGTAACTTTTTCAACTTGTTTTTAAAGATATAATTGATTTTTAACATGCTTGATATTTTTTTTCTCACATACATGTAACTTAATGTTTTAAATGTAATGTAAAATTTTTTTAATGTAATGTAAATGCCCATCGGGCGTATATGTACAAATAAATAAATAAATAATGTTATTTAAAACGCGACACCCTGCGAACGATAAAATTAAAACAGCTGCGTGGAAAAAAGATTAATGCAGATATCCTATGAAGCGTTGGTTAAAATAATGATCTTAAAAAATTAATGCAGGTACAAAAGTCTTGATGAGAAAACCGATATTATTTCTAAATTTCAATTACATACGTAGATCTGATATTAAAATGTTTTAATTAAGGTGGTTCTAGGGTGAATAAAATGATTGAATGTTGATTTTTCACGTTTTTATCCCAAAAACTTCATCCTCTGTGTTATAATGTTATTTAAAACGCGACACCCTGCGAATGATAAAATTAAACAGCTGCGTGGAAAAACTAGGATATGCAGACATCCTAAGCGTTGGTTAAAATAATGATCTTAAAAAATTAATGCAGGTACAAAAGTCTTGATGAGAAAACCGATAATATTTCTAAATTTCAATTACATACGTAGATCTGATATTAAAATGTTTAATTACGGTGGTTCTAGAGTGAATATAGCATAAGCCCGCTATATATGGGACAGTTTTACTACACAGTTTTCTGTGCAGTCTGAAAACGGTCCCGTAAAAGCTAAAAACTGCATGAAAAACTGTGTGCTAGTGTCAGATTTAAGCTGACATGACAGTCAATGTTTTTTATGTAAACGCTTAAGTAGACATTGGTTTATTGTATGCTTTTAAATACGTAAAAAACCAATTACATTTTTACATTATTAGCTAAATATACATTTCCTGAGAGCAAACATACGATAATAACTTACAATCGCGTTTCAAAAGTACACATTTTTAGCGTGTCTTTTGACAGAAGTTTGACAGACTGCACAGTTTTCTAAACAAGACACTGTGTAGTTTTCTGAACAAGAAACTGTCCCATATAGCGAAGCGGGCTTTACTCGAAATGTTGCTAATCTCGTTTGACTTTCTTTATGTGTAAGTTTGATTTTCCTTCGTGAACATAGACAACATCAACATTGCAATCACATCGCAGTGGAGGAATCCCGAATGATTAATTCCTCTCGTTCCACAAGACGATTATTCGATTTTCAGCATTCCAGATGACCGCCGAGAAACATTCACGGCGATGAGAACCTCGTATTGTTAGTAGGTAGGCGGATATGTGAGAAATCTCGTGGGAAGCTTTGCCGAACCGAGTGATTTTAGTTTCCGAACAGGGCTCGTGGTGGGAAGCGAAAATTAGACTTTCAAACAAACATGGATTCAAATATAATGTATTTTAGGTACCAAAAAATACTTTAAAACTAAAAAACTTATGGTTGTCTGTAAAGTCGGTTTACGGACGATAATTTTACGTGATAACGTCATAAGAAAACATTGATGAAAAATAGAATACTTTTATGAATTGAATTGAATTTATTACTAAATTATCATTATTTTGTATAATACAAAGCAGGAGTTATTTAAAATTACAGTTTTTTTTCATTTTTTTTTGCACTCGTTGTTTGATCGTGCCTCTCTATCGCTTGTTCCGCGCTCTCGCTTGCACACTCGGCTCAGGCGGAACGTGACAATGAGTCATGATTTTTCGTGTGTGCAGCCGGCGTTCATCGATTTATTAGACGTTATCACGTCAAAACATTTTAACTGCGTTGTCTTGAATGATTACTGTTGACAATGGTCGCTAGTTTATGTACATCTGCGCGAACATGACTCGGGTAGCTCACCGGACAATTTCGTAATTTTCTAGCTCGCAGGAAAATTTACTTGCATGACTTACATATTTATATATGTAGAAGTAACTGAAAGAATCAGTTGATTTTCTTTTCTGTCTAACCTGTCATGAAATATGCACAGAAAATTCTCGCTGAAACAATACATTACTGAATAAGAAAATTGCTCAATTAATCATTATTAGAAAACTGGTTAAGAAAATGGTCACAAGAGTACATTTATTTTTTATTTCTTACGACAAGATAATTTGGCATTTATTTCTATTTTCTGCTGTTGCGAAAATTGCACGAAGCGTTTAGGTCTAGTTTCCGCAATTCAGCCCTTTGCTTCAGTACGGTTGCCGGTTGCCGGTTGCCGGTTGCCAGTTGCATACTCCGGCGAAACGGTATCGTGAACTCGCAGCCGGCGACCCTGCACTATAGGCTTACTTCAGCTGCGCCTGCGCGAGCGGCACCATTCCGATTAATGAATGAACCAGCGTTTCCCCCATTCATGGCTCTCTGCACCGTAACTCGACTGGCGACCGGCTGCCGAAAGATGGCAGATTGCAGATTGCAATAGCCCTGTTCGGTCGCCAAAAGAGTTACGCGTTACGTAAACGGGTAAGCGTATCTTAGAACGCAAGGTGAATACACTAGGCGGTCCTTGTTTGGTTACTGCATATGGAGTAGGCGAATCATTTCACTAATTTCAGACAAGATTACTTATCAATATGCCCTATAAGGAAGTTTATTGGATACTTGAAGCTCATCAGTGTGTAAAATAACCTTGCTGACGGTAGGTTGCCGAAGAAAGGAAGTGTGTAGCGATAAAATTAATTTAAGGTAATCATGCTAGTCGAGCGTACATGGTACATGGATAAAATTTAATGTCTTGATGCTAATTATCATTATAACACCACGGAGTCGCCGAATTCTTAAAGTTCATTCATTTAATAATCGGACCAATTGGGTTCTTTCCGATTTTTATTTTTTATTAAAAAAAAAATTATTGAAAAATTACAATATCAAGGAAATTTAAAAAAAAAAAATTACGATGTCATTTGAAATTTTTTAGCGCGGTTTGAAATAGCGCTTTTTCAAATCGCTCGCAAAATCCTCCATCTAGCGCGCATGCGGTGTGACGTCACAGCAATATAGGCGCTCACTACGGAATGAATTTCACGCCTTTCACGGTAGACGGATATGACGTCATTAGCCAATAACGGGCGTTAAAAGTCACTAGTGATTTCGTGTTTTTAAAACATAAATTTATAAATAAAAACAAAATTTTTGATCATTGTGTTTTATATCGTTGGAATTGTAAAAATATACTTTAAATATTTATAGCGTTTTCAAGGATATTCATGTTATCTGGAAGAACCCTATCGAACGTTTTTAAACAATATTGTTATATAAAAAAGTGCGTGAGAGTTGGAAATCCTACAGACAACCAGCGCTGGCATAGCAACACGCCAACATACTCCAGCTACTAGATACGTCCACAAGTATGGAGGAGGAGGAGGAGGATGGAGTAGAGCGCCACGGAGTAGAAACGAGCGGAAAGGCGGCTGGATTATAGAACAGAGTAAATATGAAGTTTAATCGCTTTTCAGTAGGCGGATTGGTGTTGATTGTAGTTTAGTACGAGATGTTCAGGTGGGGCTGGAGAGCCCAGCAGCCCACATTACAGGTACTTGCATAACCAGAAAGCCGATATGAGGCGAGACCACTCCCACACCCACACCGACACTAACATGTGGCGACATAGCCACGAGAAGCAATTAGCCAAACGTTTTGTGTGTTGTGCAAAAATACCACCTGGTGATACAACAACAACAGAGAATACTAATGATCGATAGAATAAGATAACAGGGAATAGGGATGTATCAGGAAGGGCAGAAACTGCTGAAAGAAATTCGTTTTTAGAAAAAAGAAGTACATTAAAAGTAAACACTAACAATGTAATTCTGTATGTTGTATGTACTTGTACAACCGATGATGAAAATTTGTTCTAAACGAAAATCATTAAAATGTCTTTATTATAAAACTAGAATGTGCCAAAAATGGTCCAAATTTTTAAAAAAGTATCGTGAACGGCGCGTTAAACCGGGAAAGCTAAAGAATAACTGATCATTATTTTCATACCGAAGCTAGTCATTGTGTGATCAGAATCAATATACATATCATATCCTTGGAATAAGAACTTGTAAAATACCTTGCCCTAGTTAAGAGACGAAGATCACGCATGGTCGCTTAAACGGTTCCTTTAAAAGATCGTCTCTTTAAGCGCACAAGATTAGTTTTGAGAGAAATGTCACAAAAGATCGAACAATGGACTCGTCCAGTAGCAGTAGTTGCAAAGTAGAATATTGATTCAGAAATGTATTGGCAAGTAATCCCCGATAGTATAATACACGTATGACAGATGGTGCTATGGCTATGGCAACTACTGGCAACTCGGCCAGCGAGCGAAACATCTGCTAATCCGATTCGGAAGTGAGTTAATACGATGAATGGACATTCAACATTTAATACTTGAATGGGGATCGTCCCGTCCTACTCTCTCGATATGCAGCCGTTCCGTTTTCTCTCACACAGCCGCGCACACGAACTGCACCTCAATGGAAGCCGATCAATAAAGCTGTGTTCGCGGCATTCAATTATGTTTGCTAAATCCATAAACACGTGTTTTATTATTAAGTAAATACATATATATGAGTGCATCTGACATTTTGTTACTTCTTTAAACTGACTGAGGCGGTGTGCCAGTGCGCAAATTGCAGATTTCATAGCATTGCCATAATCGAAGCATAAATTTAAGTTATTAAATTTTGACAGTGTAAACACGGTCAAGGCTAGCATAAGAACCATGAACGGGATGTGATAAATGCCAGCTGTAAAACTGTTTTATTGATCGAGTCGACTTTCGAGTGCGTAAAACGGCGACATAAATATGGGTGCAAAAAATGCTTTGATAAAACGATTCCTTGGGGTAAAAAGTAGGAAACCGCGTTGCATACTTAACAGATAGTATAATATTATAAGTAACTTCAGACATACGCACACGTACAGAACGGGCAATGTCGCCGCACGTGTAGGCAGATATTATAATAATCTATACCATACTCGTTCTGAAATACCTCGTTAGTTTTGCTCACTTTGTTAGTAAGAGTATCTATACATCCATAGTAGTTTCTGATATATTATGTATTTAACGTCCTGCCTGAATGGTCGCTAGTTTTGAATGAGAATAAAGGCGTTGTTTTATTCGCTACACGTAGTAATTAATTGGAGGGAAATAAAGCAGACGAGCTATCTCCAACCCAATCAGATGAACAACATGTCGTGTTTGGAGACAATCTAGAATGCGGCGGATGGCAGTATTCGGTGCAGTCTTCACCCACTAAGACTTGTCACATCCCACATGGCCTGCATTCCGAGAATATTGAAGGAGCGCTACATTACGAGATCTGATTTTGATTGACGCCCAAGCCAAGTGTTGGCCAATACAATTTACGGGCCGCGGACCAATGAGTTTGTTAACTATTTCAATTGACACGCTTCGATCAGACGAAACGTCCAGTTCTAAATATAAACGGCCTTTGTGGCATCAAATCAACGGCGACAATGTTGACTGGTTAATTCATTCACAGACTGAGCAGAAGAGCATGTGATGTATATTACTTAATAATGTGAAGAGCAGTAGGTACTAGGTACATGGATACGTAGAATACAACAACTAGTCATCGAGTATAATAAAAACAATATTCAAACCGTTTTTCCTGTGGATCAGAATTCAAACGCATTTATTTTCAAATAAAACTGTAAATTTTCCTACGATAAAGTCCTATGTACATAAAAAGTGTTGTAAGTCTCCAACTATACTGTTCTACTCGTAAATATTTGACAGCTTGAAACATCTTAAAAAGCGACACACTAAGAGCAATTAACTGGATTTCAGAGGGGTTGTTTTTACATCCACATAACAAGGATTCCTTGGGATGTTTCCGACGCGTCAAATCAATTAATAACCCACGGAAGTCATTCCACCTCCATCTGTCATGATGGGAATACTCGTGGGGAAGTCGTGTCAACCGACACTTCTGACTATGGGAAAGTGAGGGTAGTACATTCCATCCATGTACTGTAACATGTAAAATAAAACAACACGATAAAATATAAGAGACACTTAAACAGCCGATAAAAAAAAGAGATCAATTTGGCAATCGATAATTTCAATACGTTTTGTATTACTTTCAAATGGTCGAAGCGTGTTAATAGAAACATTTACTAATACAATTATTAGATTATTAATATATTCGTATACGTAATAATTGTAAATAATTAATTCTAAAAGCTTAGTCAATAATGTGGGTGGATATTTATTGCGAGTTTAAAAAACATTATGAACCAAAGCAGTCATTAATTGGGTGTATTCAATGAATAGTTTGATAAGTGGATTTCCCAGACTGCCTGTCGTTATCCAGTCAATTTAGTAATCACTTCACACTGATATAAAACATTACGCTGTGTACAGTTTATAGTTTCTCAAACTTGAAATCAAATGAAGCGATCAGAAAATTATGCAGAGTAGGACGTACACCCAATGAAAGGGGAGATATTATGGCAGTGAGAAGGGTTACTCTCTGTATAAATACCTCGATCTTTTTTTATAAGTGGTTGAATGTAGGCAAATATAATAAAATATACATGTTTAGCTTCGGTGGCAAGATGGTCGGTCGCTGGTGAACGATCCCAGCTCGTGCTAATGGCATTTTCTGATACGATTTCTAGAGGCGTATCGAGAGAGTGGAGGCAAGAGCTGTTGTTGAACCGGAAACCCCGTCTCCCACGCCTCCAGCTTCAACCAATCCGCCAACGTCTGTCGGCCCAGCGTACACAATTCATATTCAACTTCGTAAACCCAATAGGAACGAAAAAATACAGTTACGCGTTATAATGATGACAATCAACGAATAATAATGAATATTTTAGCTATTCAAAATTTTACAGCATTACACGCACGTTGCGAGGTTTTTAGAAGAATAATACAATTGTGTTTTGAAGCGACTCGGGTTGTTTTAAATGTAGTGTAAATTCTTCATGAGATAATAAGACCGTAGAAAAATCAGCAAACAGTACACTCCTAACTTCTAACTCCTACACATAATACTATAGGAACGGTATTTCACGGCATGTTACACAAATATTTTTATTTTCATACAAAAAAGCAGCGAGATATTACGTAAACATGTTATAAAATACATTACCATATCAGTTAAACTCGAGAGGCGCTCGGAGCTTGCATGTAAGGATGTAAGACACAAGAATGTATGCAAAGAACAAAAATTTTCCCGTTTCCCTCTCTGGAGTCCGAGGGAGAAGTCGCTAATGGATCGAGCAGTGATCACTCTGCAAGGTCATACGTGTCCGTATTGGACTTCACCAACCGTTCGGCTGGTGAGCAGTTAATGGGCAGGCCGGGCTCCGGGCTAAATCGCCCACGCGCCCAGCATCTGTCAGGTCTCGGATGTCTCGCGCACAACATATTACAAAGGTGCAAGATTGGTGAATAATGGCCGCGT
>JAGVSP010005478.1:0-10954 GCA_022494985.1 Micrasema minimum
GTATTAATGAAATTCATCTTTATTTTACAAAAGTACAAAATAAGCAACAATATAATTAAATAATCAACAATCAATAACAAAACAAACAACAAGTTTCTTGACTATTATTTCATAGAAAAAACTCAAAACAAATCACAGATCCATATCTCCATTAAGAATTTTTTCTCTCTATGGCAAAAGAATTTGTTAGTAAAGTTAAATAGATTAGAAAGTTGAAAGAAGAGAAAGAAAAAAATAGAAAATTGTACAAGAACCATAGATGAGTTGAATCTTATACACCCACTAATCCCAGACATTTGTATTCACAAATTGCCTTTTTTTATTAATTATAATTTAATGGCTGCCGTAAGCATTGTAGTTAGATTAACTCGTACTTCAAAGTGTTTTTTAAAATAGCAGAGTAGTTATAGTGAGAAAGAAGACAAAACAATAAATAATAGTATCACAGATAAAAGAAAGGAATCTTAGACATTCGATTAAAGATGAAAAAGAAAAACAAAGAAACATAATATTTACAAAGCGGAAAATATTTCATAAAATCCGATCTCTCACAAAGACAAATCGAAGCGATGTCATGACTTCACTTTCACATTAAATTCAAGATGCATTTTATGGATTAAAGAAATTTCGTCAGAATAAAAAAATAGAACGGAATAATGTGTAGGTATCAGCTATCGGATCACCAAGTGAATGTCCATTTCGCGAGAGAAAGGATTTTTTAATTACGTAAGTCAGTTATACCAAGAAAGTGAATGTCAAAGATATTAACTGGACGGTCGGTTTATGTAACACCTTTCACGTTAATGAGAACCATGTCCTTTGGAAGTGTGTATAATGGTCTTTATAACTGGAACTCTGATGGGATAAGGATGAGGTACATGGACAGTGATATGTTTTTCAACTGGATAGGGAATGTGTTTGACAATTGGGTAAGGCACCTTTTTGATGACGGGATAGTGCGTAACCTTTTGAACGGGGATTGAAATCTCTTTAATGATTGGGACAGCGTAAGGCTTGCTTACTGGAACGTGGATGGGATAAGGCTGGGGCACAGGTACAAGAATTGGATGAGGTATCCTGATATGCACAGGCTTATAAACCGGGACTTGAACTTGTTTATAAACCGGCACTGCAACGGGGTTTGATATTTCAACGTGTTGGCTGATCGGTACAGCTTCCTGGTGGCTCACTCCTCCCTGAATTGGGGAGAATCCTCCTTCTTGGCCGAAGGATCCTTGGTCATATCCGCCGGATGAACCGTGATCATATCCGGACCCACCGTAACCGATGCTTCCCTGATCGTAACCAGAGCTACCGTGACCGATGCTTGAGATTCCTTGACTATAGCCAGATCCTCCGTGACCGATGTCTGAAATTCCTTGACTGTAGCCAGATCCCCCATGACCAATGCTTGAGATTCCTTGACTGTAGCCAGATCCTCCGTGACCGATGTCTGAAATTCCTTGACTGTAGCCAGATCCCCCATGACCTATGCTTGAGATTCCTTGACTGTAGCCAGATCCTCCGTGACCGATGTCTGAACTTCCTTGACTGTAGCCAGATCCTCCATGACCGATGCTGGAGATTCCTTGACTGTAGCCAGATCCTCCGTGACCGATGTCTGAGATTCCTTGACTGTAGCCAGATCCTCCATGACCGATGCTTGAGATTCCTTGACTGTAGCCAGATCCTCCGTGACCGATGTCTGAGATTCCTTGGCTATAGCCAGATCCCCCGTGCCCGATTCCAAAGCTGTACCCGCTGCTACCTTGATCGTATCCTGAACCTCCTTGGCCGTATCCTCCTGATAGCTCTAGTCCTCCCTGGTGCCCTCCAAAGCCTCCAAATCCTCCAGAACTTCCTTGGTCATAACCTGAACTTCCATGACCGATTCCTTGGCTATAACCACCGCCTTGAGATAGCTCTTGACCTTGTCCGTGACCTCCAACGTCTTGATGCGCATACCCTGTGCTTCCAGCATACCCTTGATCTGCAGATGCTGCTAAAGAATGATCGGGTTGGGAGTAGCCTCCATGACTCGCTTCAGCCGATGACTCTGCTCCTGAAGACCCATGGCCTTGACTGAAATCGTCTCCTTTGGAATAAGACTGATGAGAAGCGGCATATGCGGCGTTGTAGGAATCCTGCTGAGGCGCCTCTCCTTTGACCAGCACTGAGATGGCCACTAGAAGGCCTAACGCCTGCAACCACAAAAAAACAAACACTTCAAAAAATTATCTTAAAAACGTAAAAAATAATCAAACCCATTAAAAAAGTTCAAACAGTAAAGTTCACTAGAAAAGAAGTTCAAGCCGCTACTTGTTATAAAACGTGGTTAAACAAATATTCCTATCTCTTCCTTAATTTTCTTCCATATCTTTTATCCTTACTTTTCCCTTCCTCTACATAGGAATGTATGCAGACATTTATTATATTCCTTTTTTTTAAAAATAATTTCGTTAAATTTATTTTCTGCTTCCATTCGTTGAACGCTATTAGTATTTTTATTTTTGTTTTATCAGTAGATAGTAAAAGGCAGAGACCCCACGAACATACAAACAAAACTATTATTAACAACACAGTAAAATAAATATATAAATAATAAGAAAGAGTTGCATGTTCGTGTTTATTGTAATTACGAACCATGAATGGAGACATTTTTACTGCTTATATTGCATAGTACTATAACAAGATTACTACACTACAATATCAAGTTTACGATGAAAAAGTAATGTTACATTACATTAAATTTAACATTGTTTCTTTTGTAACTTCCTCTGAGCCAATTTAAACTTGAATTTAATATTCGGTAGCAGAATGAAACGCCATTTTTTATAGCTCAATTGTAAGAAAGTGGCGATTCAATAGAAAAAAATGTCATTAGGAGGGCATCGAATGCGGAACGACAAAATTACCTTAAATTGTTGCGAGACGTACCTATAATCATTTTCGATTCTTTAGCTCTCTAGCCCAGTATAATTTTAAACTGGGTCAGAGACCTTAACGTGTACTAAGAAGAGACTTTACGTTTAATTGACTTTCCAAGAAAAATCGCACCGAGTACCATCATACATTTATTTGTTTCAAATCTACATCGTATTTACATGAGGTATAAGACTCATTTTGGGGCATTACATTTTAATTAAAACTAATATTACATCGAAGGCATTATGTGGGGGTTTAGTAATCGGTTAATTTAAGAAGGCAAGGTGATTAGCCCTACGCTTCCGAGGCCTGGAGGGATGCACGGGAGCTAGCGGCCGATCGCTTGGCCTGGAGGCAGTTTGTGGATTCCATATGCTCCACATGAGCGGATATGGTATGATGATGATGAATATTACATCGACACAAATAATAAGAACAGAAAAAACGTATTCATTTTTTTAACATAATATTGACGACCGTTTTTTCTTTTAAAAATAGGCTTTTTGAAGGTTTTTCTATAAAAATAAAACCAAAAGAAAACGTAATGACTTTAGTGTTATCTTTTTTGATCATCATGCTTTGATGTAATAAAACTTGGTGTACCAATCCAGTGCCCTACGCACCATTGGGTGCGGATAAAAGAACAGGAGTGTTTTTCCTTATATTAATTTAATAACCACCTCAACATGCCGAAAGGCCTAATAACAGAGAGGGATAACATAACAAACTCGGAAATCGAACTCGGAACTCCCGTAGTGTAAGTTCAACGTCTTAGCCACTTCACCACATCGCCTCTTTCTGCATTTATAGAAAAAAAATGCAACAATCGTACCTGACCTACGTTACGTTAAATTGCCTTTCTAAGAATTTTACGACTGTGTTAAAAACTACTATTAATATGTAGGTACCTACTACTACCTAATCCGCGCCCAATGGTGCATAAGGCACTGCATTGATGCCCAAGTGGAGCAAATCTCGATCATTTGTTACATGAAGGCAAGAACTACTTCAACCTACACCTTAAGAATATTATTTTTTTTAAATATTATAGGTCTCTCTTTTTCGTACCTTGTTAGAAACGAGGGTTTTAATTTTTCGAACCGGGTTGTGGTCTAGTGGTGAAGTCGAGGACTCCAGATAGGAATCCCTAGATTCAAATCCTGTTCTCTGCTTTCTTGCACAGTTATTTCCGGCAGGAAGTTTGAAGTAGAACAACGGTTGAAATATTTGAGTGTTTTACAATTTTTTCTTAAATAAATATATTAACATATTGCCCAGTAGCTATTACAAAGAGATGGGTGGACGACATCAGGAAGTCTGATGTAAGACAGTGGATGGGGGCGGCGCAGGATCGGGAGGAGTGGAGACGGCAGGGGCAGGCCTATGTCCAGCAGTGGACCTCAACGGGCTGAACGATGAATTAAGTATGTTAAACTTCGAATAAGAGTTTCAGAGAAGTGACATTTCATACTTGAAAAATGCTACCGTGTCTGAAGTGTCTAGTTACCCACTACGTCACTCACTACGTCATCAATAGACATCTACGTCACGCGTTTCGTGTATTGGCCCAAGTGCTGGAGCCTTTAGACGGAGGAAATTGATAAATAAGTGGTGTACGAAATTAACCCTAGGAAGCGAATATTTTTGGAAAATTTGTTTTGAAACGCCCCTTCTAGTGAATTCTTGTTCGAAAACCTTAGCCCTTTAAATGTTCCAGAAATCTCATATGTCTCTGTAGATATATCAGTTACTATTCATTTTTCATCTTGTCCACTACCAACACAAGGTGGTGTACCAATACAGTGCCCAACGCACCAATATGTGTGAATAATGAAATCTAATATCCATCTAAATGCGCTGTCACTCACGCGTAAATTTTAATTATCTATTTAAGTATTTTAAATTTAATATTACATGCTCTTTTAACCAATCAAATAAAAACACTATATTTATGTATTGTAAACGTTTTTTTAACCACCTCAACAGGCCAGGAGGCCCAATTACAGAAGGGAACAACATCACAAACACCCAGGCTTGAGAAAAATCACTTTTTAATTTTTGTGTTCTCACCGGGAATCGTTGTGGATATCTATATTGTTTGAAAAAATATGTATATTTGTTTACTTCTTCACCTTTTTTCTGTTTTTTGTATTTACTGTACATATCACATAACATATACAATAACCACATTCCCGAGCTTTCAAAAAAAGCTTCCTCGTTGAGATAACTAACTAACTAACTAACTAACTAACCATCACGCCATTTCCCCGAAGGGGTAGGCAGAGAGGATAGAACGCCACACTACTCTGTCCTGGCATACTTCTCTTGCTTCCTCCACATTCATACATCTTCTCATGCACGCACGTCGATTATTCCGACTTCTTACATGCCCACTTTCAAGCACTTGTTTTACTTGATCATGCCATGTCTTTCTCGGCCTTCCTCGACTTCTACATCCAGGCACAGTCGCATCATATATTTTTTTAGCCGTTCTTTCATCATCCATTCGCTCTACATGACCGAACCAACGTAAAAGACCTTTCTTAATTTTGTCGATAATGCTTATCTCAGACTTGCATTCTGCTCTAATTTCAACATTAGTGCACCTATCATACATAGTTTTACCACACATTCGCCTGAGAGATCGCCTTTCAACTGCATTCAATCTACTTTCATCCTTATTTTTCCAACTTCATGCTTCGCTTCCATACATAAGGGTTGGTACCAGAACTCCATTATGCACTGCCAATTTAGCCTCTTTTGATAAGCACTTATTAGATACTACCGACTTTAAGGCACCATTAATTCTGTTACCGGCACTAACCCTCCTTTCAATGTCCTTGTCCATATTTCCATCACTTGTGAACATGCTTCCCAGATATACAAATTGAGATATGTTGAGATATGTTGAAATAAACAAAATTTAAAAAACAGTGAATATAATCACAAATGTTCGGAATCCCCTTATGGCGGTATAACTACTACTCTCCCTTATCCGCACCCGATGGTGCATATGGGGCACTGCATTGGCATAACAAGTGCAATAAATCTCAATCATTTTACATGAAGGCAAAATCTGTACAAGATCTCACATGTTATATATATGACTTCTACAACTTCTTTCCCTTATCCGCACCCTGTAGTGCATAGGGCACTGCATTGGTTCACCAACTGCAATGAATCTTGCCATATGTAAACATGTTATATATTACTAAGTGAAATTGAAAGGAGGGTTAGTGCCGGTAACAGAATTAATGGTGCCTTAAAGTCGGTAGTATCTAATAAGTGCCTATCAAAAGAGGCTAAATTGGCAGTTCATAATGGAGTTCTGGTACCAACCCTTATGTATGGTAGTGAAGCGTGGTGTTGGAAAAAGAAGGATGAAATTAGATTGAATGCAGTTGAAATGCGATCTCTCAGGCGAATGTGTGGTAAGACTATGTATGATAGGTGTACGAATCCCCACTTCGACACGACTCGATTCCTTTTTTCAAGCACAAGCCGCTTAGGCTTTATTGAAAATAGTATTTACAAATTGAAATATGTGCAAATATCATAAGATTGCATAGATTTCTTTTTTAAAACAAAAAAAAAAAAAAAAAATGTCGAAATTAGAGCAGAGTGCAAGGCTGAGATAAGCATTATCGACAAAATTAAGAAAGGTCTTTTACGATGGTTCGGTCATGTAGTGCGAATGGATGATGAAAAAACGGCTAAAAAAATATATGTCGCGACTGTACTTGGATGTAGAAATCGAGGAAGGCCGAGAAAGACATGGCATGATCAAGTAAAACAAGTGCTTGAAAGTAGGCATGTAAGAAGTCGGAATAATCGACGTGCGTGCATGAGGAGATGTATGAATGTGGAGGAAGCAAGAGAAGTGTGCCAGGACAGAGTGGAGTGGCGTTCTATCCTCTCAGCCTACCCCTTCCGGGAAATGGCGTGATGGTTAGTTAGTTAGTTAGTTAAGTGAAAATCGCGGTATTAGCATTCGTAGAAAATGCTTTTATTGAACTAATTAAATCGATTATTATTAGGTTATAAAGTGGTACTTACGATTGGTTTCATGTTGTCAACACTTGGACACCAAACCGCGATACTTTTTACTGTTTAATTCAGTTTTTGTTACAAATCGCAACCGACCTCTGTTAGCGGAGTAGCACAAGAGATTGCTGACTAACCGATGGTCACCTGTTCTTATATACGCGGTACTTTTTGTGAGAGGTAACAGATGTATAGAGAAAGGATGTAACAGTAATACATGTGTATTCTATAATATTCGGTAACTCGTATGTAACAGATAATCATTTTATCTAACTGTTTATAAACAAAAAAAAAATTATGTTTCTATAAACCTTTGTTCTGTGACATTGTCTATTAAAATAAATATATACCTAAAAAAGAAATGAAAGAGTTTTTATCGCTTTTCGCGGTTAAACACTCTCATTTCTCATTAATATTTTTGTGTTTTCTTTTCAGCCTATTTTCAAAGTTTGAGTTTTTTTGTTCGCCTCGTGGTGTAGTGGTAGCGTGTTGGGCTGCTGTGCATGAGTTCGCGAGTTCAATCCCCGACAGGATCAATATGAAATATTGATTTTGATGCGGTTTTTCACATAAAAAGACTGTTCATGTTGCTTTAATGTAAGAAAAATCAATATTGGAAATAGTAAACCGATGCAGTGTCCTAAGCATCATTGGGTGCAGATTAGGGAAAATAGAAATAGCAGTATTTTTATATTTTACCGTACATAAATCCATACAAAAATTATATTTGAAATAATAACGTAAGCGCTTGCAATAATAAAAGCTTAAAATTTTATTTATTTTAATAATCTAATTTTTAACTAACTAACCATCACGCCATTTCCCCGAAGTGGTAGGCAGAGAGGATAGAACGCCACACCGCTCTGTCCTGGCATACTTCTCTTGCACGCACGCGCGTCGATTATTCCGACTTCTTAGATGCCCACTTTCAAGCACTTGTGTTACTTGATCACGCCATGTCTTTCTCGGCCTTCCTCAACAAGTTCTTGAGTTCTTTCTTCTAATTTTTTCATCGTCATAATTTAACATTTCATAGATAAATTATTTGAAGGCATTACGATGGTTAGCTAGTTTATTGTCAAAAAATTTTTACATAATTCTATAACACAAGCAAACAGCAAATAGTTAATTGATATTCGTTTTATATATTTATGATTAGGTCTACATTACGACCCCCAATATAATATTTTTCATAAAAATTGCTTGAAATAAAGAAAAATATATTAATAATTTGCTTAGTAAATAAACATTGCATCATAAATTCGATGCAAACCAGTTTTATGCATTATTTCGTTAGAACTGAATAAAATAAGTCGTTACTTGATATTACCTACATCAAAACTGCTTTATATACATTAAGATCACGACAGCCAATTGTATAATTTAAGTATTAAATTTAAACAAACAGATTGAAATTTTATTCGTTTTCTAGGTTTCTAGGTCTGAATAGATATTTAAAAACTGCCTAAAATTCGAAGTTTTAAAAACCCCTAACGATTTATTTATTTTATTTATTATTTTATTATTATTATTACAGGCAGGCAGCTTTTGCTGCAAACAACCCTACAGGGAAGGAAGTTTTTCTTAGGGTTGAGGTGGAACTGGGGACGACAGAGCTTCCAGTTGTGGGCCCGTAGTTTTATGTTCGTAGTTGTATAGTACTATGCGTTCTAAAATGAATATCAAAAGGCTTTATTTGTATATTGATAGCACCTTCAGAGTTGTTGGTCTTAATTGTTTACAACTACCCTTAAAAAATTCCAGTACCCGATTTTGGAAAAAATACAACATCTTTTGGTATTTTTACAGCTTGACTTTAGACGTTTTAAATTCTTTATTTTATTTCTTTTTAATCTTAGATTTAAATCATCAAACCCGTACCGGAAACGCGATTGCTATAAAAATTGCGCTTTTATTTTTTAAATTGTCGTTTAAAGTCTTTTTGTGCATTTTGTTAAAAATATCTGAATTCTGTCAACAAAATAAGAGATATAGCATTTACGTAGCTCTTGTTAATATAGATTTCAGTTTACACATGTTGGGTTGTGACGTTGACAATAGAAAAACCTGGTTGTTTTTTAGAAAAATTACATATTTGTTCGTTGTAATGGAGACTATTAAAACCACGGAATGTCTGAGATATGATTTTAGTGAAAAAATATATTATAAAGTGTGTGAGTGGTGGATCGTTTATTGCTTTACTTCGGTAGTCTTAGTGACAAATATGATAGATAAAATTACGCTATATCACATTGTAGCTAAGCGTTTTAAATGTTTGAATCAGACTTTAGTAACCTTATCGACTAGCATTGATTGCCGTCGACCGGATCTAAGTTCAAATCTAGCAAGTTTGATGTGATTAAGCTTTTAAAATGTCAGGAAATCTATTTGGATATCTGCGATGTTGTGGGAAAACTAAATGAAGCCTTTACGGTCGCTAATTCAATCACTTTTCTAAAACAGATAATGGAATTAGTCGCATCTTCCACTTTTTTTATACATCACATCCTTAAAAAGGAATCTGTGTTAACAAATATATTTAAAGATTCACTATACACATACCAAGTTATTCCTCAGTTATATTTTTTTGTGAAGACAGCTACTGCACTGAAAATTGAGGCAAGTCTAGTAACAGCAACTACTTAACTAACAAACTAACTAACCATCGCGCCATTTCCCCGTAGGGGTAGGCAGAGAGGATAGAACTCCATACCACTCTGTCTTGACATACTTCCTTTGCTTCCTCTACATTCATACATCTTCTCATGCACATACGCCGATTATTCCGACTTTTCACATGTCCCCTTAAAGTACTTGTCGTACTTGGTCATGCCATGTCTTTTTCGGCCTTCCTCAACTTCTATATCAAGTAGCAAGTAGTTAAGTTTTTTCTGCTGACGAATCTTGTTATTTATTTATATTATTTCTATTTTTTTAGTCTCGGAAAACTCTAAACATTCTCTATCAGATGTCGATTGCTGCTAATGACAAAAACATAGATGAAGTTGTAAGATTATTGTTGAATATTATTTAACCAATTTACTTTTATAATCCGTCAGCAGTTTGCGTCAGAGCTGCGGGACGTGGACCTGACTCGGGAGAATGCACGGGAACAGGCGGCCGATCGCTTGGCTTGGAGGCGGTTTGTGGAATCCATATGCTCCACATAGGGAGCGGATATGGTATGATGATGATGAATTTACTTTTGGAACAACTTTTGGTTCTGGAACAATTATTGCTACATTGTCTTCTTTCTTCTTTCTTCAAAAGAACACTATGAACCAGAAAAACCATTTGTCTCTTTTCACACAATGGTGAATAAAGCTATCTGCTAAAAATAAAACAAAAACTGTTTGTTGCTAAATAACTTTTTTTGTTTTAGATAATTCATTTCGTTTCCCAAATAAGAAATCACGATGCCTGTATTAAAGCATATGGGTTTGTGCCGATTAATTTCTCGTACCTAATAAATGTAAGTAAAATGTATTTGATTATAAATTTTTTAGAAGCTTGCTAATAATACAGGGTGTAACAAAACTCGATGTACAAGCGGGGCACCAGTGAATCTACATAATATTTGGAGTCGATTTTGAAGAGAATATTTTATTTTATTTTTTCGTTTTTTTTGCAAATTGTTATTAAATATTTTGCATTTACTCAAATTAATATTATCCTTAAAGAAAACCAAATTAAAAAACAAGTTTTAATTAGAATTTGAGCAATTCTATTTAATCTGCCATACTTAAGAAAACTTTTGTGAGAAGAAATTTTAAAAAAATTCAAGCCCAGATTAAAAAGTCATATTACACAATCGTCTCCAAATACGCTGTAGATTCACCAGTTTCCCGCTTGTACATCGAGTTTTGTTACACCCTGTATATATCATCACTTCTTCTAACGCGCACTATATACGGAACCGAAAACTGTACAGTTTCTTGTTCAGAAAACTGTACTGTCCGTCAAGACATGCTAAAAAAAAATAAGT
>JAGVSP010005479.1:0-54703 GCA_022494985.1 Micrasema minimum
ACAGGGATGTGTGATGTCACCATGGTTGTTTAACATATACATGGATAAATGTATGAAAGAGTTGAAAAATATGGGCGTGGGAGCGAGAATGAGTAGTATGATTGTTAGTTGCCTTTTGTACGCCGATGACGCAGTGCTTCTTGCTGAGAGCGAAGGAGAATTGCAGTCCTTGGTTACAAAGGTTTACGATGTGTGCAAGGAGAGTGACCTGTTAATGAATGTGGGAAAAGTCGAATGTGATGGTTTTTGAAAGAAATGTGTGAATATGACTAAGTGTAAGATCGTAGTAAATGGCGATAGCTTGAAACAGGTGGAAGAATTTGTATATCTGGGAAGCATGTTTACTAGGGATGGAAATATGGATAAGGACATTGAAAGGAAGGTTAGTGCCAGTAACATAGTTATTGGTGCCTTAAAGTCGGTCGTATCTAATAAGTGCTTATCAAAAGAGGCTAAATTGGCAGTTCATAATGGAGTTCTGGTACCAACCCTTATGTATGGTAGTGAAGCGTGGTGTTGGAAAAAGAGGGTTGAAAGTAGATTGAATGCAGTTGAAATGCGATCTCTCAGGGGAAGTGTACAAATGTCGAAATTAGAGCAGAGTGCAAGGATGAGATAAGCATTATCAACAAAATTAAGAAAAGTCTTTTACGATGGTTCGGTCATGTAGAGCGAATGGATGATGAAAGAACAGCATTAGTAAACACTTTCACTTTCATTTTATGCTACTGGTAGTTATCATAGAATCATGGCCTCACTTGAGAGGCATTTCAAATTCAGATATCGACATCTTAAAATAACAGAAATTACATTGGACAAGTTATTTCTTGATTGAAATACAGGTCGGACTAATAGTCTCCTAACATTTGAGAAGCCCGCTGCTTCTGCCCGGTTTGTTTGTCAAGCTGAACTAAGGACTCTAGGAACCCAAAACGGGAAATTATGTCCTTGCAAACTTTCTGACAATCACAAATAGGCAGAATCATTATGTAGATTTGATATTGGATATCAGCTCAGAATATATTCAAGGAAAATTCCTTCAAAAGGGAAGCTCTAGGAACCCAAAATGGGAAATTACGTCCTTGCGAACCTGATGGTTTGAAGATTTGTGAATTACTATATCAGTCATAATATCAGTTGGTTTACCAATAATAACCAAAATACTCGAAATATTCATTATAATGACACATCCTTACCATATTCAAATACAACAAAAATGAAACACAAATGTGGAACAAGGCTGATGAGAGAAGGGGAGGGGGGGGGGGCTCGTGGTTCCTAAACACAATAACAAATATTATGGAAATATGGAAACCCTTCATCATACAGTGCCGCATATTTTTAATATGCTACCTAACAATTTCTTGGATTGTATCAAAATTAAAGATAAGGTTGAAATTTTAAAGGAATGGCTGACAGAGGAGAGGTTTTTATAAATTCAGGCTGTTTTATTATTGATTTGTGCTTGATTGTTAAATATCTATAAAAAAAAAGAAGAAAGAATGTTAGAATGTATGTATGTATGCATGTATGCACGTGCATATATGTATGTATGTGTATATTATAAAATATATATTTTTTGTAATGTTTTTTGTTTTTCTTTTTTGTTTAGTTTTGTTTTATATTTATTTTTTTATTTTTATATACTGTAGAACCTTATGACAAAACTTGTGTTATTTATAAGGACTACTGTAAAATCGTTTCTTACAATAATATTTTTTTTTTTTTTTTAAAAAAACCCTATATTTTTCTAATGTTTTTTGTTTTTCTTTTTGTTTAGTTTTGTTTTATATTTATTTTTATATCCTGTAGAACCTTATGACAAAACTTGTGTTATTAAGGACTACTGTAAAATCACCTCTTACAATAAAAATATATATTTTTAAAAAAAAAACCAAAATTCCGTGATAGAGTTAAAAATTTATCGTCTCACAAATTCCAACTATTTTCAACGAAATTTCTCTATTATCAAAAGGTCTCAAACACAACCCTTCAATATCACTGCACTAATATTCAAGGAGCAGTAGAAAAATGGACATCTTCGGAAGCTCCGTAGCTGGGTTCAAGAGAAGGTTGTCCGCCAGATATTTGTGATCACTTTTGCTTTTATATGTGTGTTATATTTTACTTGAGTTTTAGTTATTCGATTAAGCATGATGTGAACAATTTTAAAGGGCAATTGGTCTACCTATGTATATTTTTATCTTTTTTTTGTATTATATTTAGTATCCTTTTGTCTGTTATTGTTCCGTAATAAAATAAAATAAAATAATTAAAAAATTCCAATTAATATGCACAGGTCGCAAACATCATTAACAACATTTTCAAACCTTTGTATACAATTGAGAATTTGTTGCAACTAGTAAATTCATTAAAAGACCAAACCTTTCCAAATAATGCAAAAATTAGTGTCATTTGACATAAAAAATCGTTTCACAAATATACCTATCGAAGAAAGTAGGTTCGTTATTCAAAATTTAATTGAAAACTAAGACCTACTTAATGAAAATAAAAAAGAATGATAATATATATAATATGATAATAATAAAATCAATAAATATTTCTCTTGACCAAAGTTATTTCAGGTACAATAATATAATATATAAACAGAAAGATGGTCTACCCATGGGAGCCCAAACTAGTCCAATAATTGCTGATATTTTTGTAAATAACTTGGAAATTAAATTGTTTAATTGTAATTCACCTTTGTTAAAATATGCTATTTTATGGAAACGCTATGTAGACGATATTATATGTATATTTAAAGGTAGTAATTGCCAACTTAAACTATTTCTTGATCTTCTTAACTCATTTCACCCTTAAATACAATTTACATTCTTGTTCTATATACGTTATGTGGTGTTATATCTCTTAATTCATTAAAAAATTGCCAAGAGGTAGGATTTCTGCAGACGATTTTATTGCAGGGGAATAAGTAATAATTCGGACACTTCAAGCTACATATTTTAACAAAGATATTGCTAATATTTTGAAACTTTTGAAAGTGAAAGTGCAATACTTGCGCCAATACGCCGTTAGTCGGCCGATAGCCAGTCTACCTACACTCAACTTCAAGTGCATATACTTACCTATTCCAATTTTTAAATTAATGAAGACGAAACCGACACCGTATTAGTAAGTGACTGTTCTGCTGGAAGTCGCAAACGAAAAATAACTGGGGGTAAAAGAGCAACAGCTAAGAAGAAAAAACAATATTCTGCTCCATGTAGTGTAAACGTCTACATGCCTTGCTCATCTCATATGTCACAAATTACTTTTATGTCACAAATTACCACCAAATATGGTCAAAGAAATCAGAGATAAGTTTTTCAGCATCCCTAATAAACAGAGGCAAGACGGGATGATTGCTAACATGATAGAAGTTGCCACCGATATAAAGAGACGAAGGCCAAGACCCATCAACGAAAACAAGAAGCAGAAACCCGGAGGTTTACATAAATATGTATTATATATATTTTTCGTTTTTATGTATTTGCTAATATTTTTGTATTCTCTTTTTATGAAAAGCCTGTATAGGCGTTTATAATGAATAAATAAATACACAGTTAAATATTTTCTCAAAAGCAAGAAAATGACTCTTCGGGTATGTAGAAAGTTATTTCTCAATATACTGAAAGTAGGTCGAACAAGAGTTCAGAACATTTCAAATGCAAAATTTGAAGGCAATTCTATAGAAGAAAAACGAGGTGGAGATAGAAAAAGCCACCAAAGTACAGAAAAGAGAAATAGTGTGAGGACTTTCATAGGTCGACTAAGAGGAACAGAAAGTCATTACAACAGAAATAAGTCAAGAAGAATTTATCTTTCCTGTGATCTAAGCATAAAGAAATTACATAAATTATATAATGAAAGTACAGAGCCAACTCACAAAGTTCATTTTGCAATGTTCTACAGAATATTTGTGAATGAATTCAATATAGGATTCAGGTCACCCGCCTCGGGCACGGACTTCATCTGTAAACTTTCATTCATAAATACAAAAAAAAAACACAACAAAATTGTGCCCTTGAGGTGATTTTTCACAAAAATGGGCGCTACATAAGTTAGCCGGTTATTATTAAGATAGTACAGAGTGGCAAACATCAAGGCGCTGAAAATACAAAGCATTTATCTTTCAGCTTATCATTAGAACGGCCACATTTTTACAGCTAGATGTTATAACATACCAACATGAAAATAAGAGAAAGAAAAATGTTCTCGCGACTGAATTCATGGGAACATTAAAAATCGCAGAATTAAAGAGCTCCATTTATCTTTCTAGGCTAGATAATAGCGTAACAGATCAAGATATATTAAACTTTGTTGTTGTGAATAAAATACAAAAAAAAAAATTATGAATCAAAACTTAATAAACTGCAAATCTCCAAAAAGAAATATGCAGTTTATCAAAAAATTGTGTACTGACAATCCAATATTTCCATAGAATACTTCTCATGTCAGAAGAATAGATAATACAGAGAAGTCTTCATACTGTTGTGTGCCGACTTATTGCCGAAAACTTTCCTGGAAGAAAAAAAAACTGAGTTTGTAAAATGAGTTTAGTGGCACCGAGAATGAAATATAAATAGGGTTAATAAACTTAAAAACAAAAAAAGATTGTGAATTCTCACCTGGTATTGTGAATGGTTTCCAAATTTCAAATCGTCTTTCACGGAACATTCCGGATGCTCCTAGATTTTTCGTCGTTGTTGATGATGAAATTTATGATGTAGATTGTAGTATTCCTTGCGTAGAAAAATGACTCCATTATGAAATGTACAAAACTATTTTTTTCCTTAGACAATATGCAGAAAATTTAATATAATTTTGTAAATGTTGTATAAAAATATCCTTGAATAAATATTTCTAGCGAGGTGTATAAAAAATATTTCAGTCCACTCTTATTAGCTAATTAAATGTGGTTTTCACATAAAAATATTTCATATGTGATACGTTGCACTGGCGCTGAAGCGAAGACTGATCATCATTTCTTCATGAAACAAATTATAAAGATTCACCGCACTCGGTGTATCAATGGAGTGCCCTTAAGTGAAGGAAAGGGGAAAGTTTAAACACAATCCTAGTTTATTAGTTGCGACTCCAAATTGGATTTATTTAGAATCGAACTTCACAACCATGTAAATAAGCACATACTGTTCTTTACTTTTAAGTATTTCTTCATGATGTATCTTTCACTTCTACACTAGCTCCAGTTTCATTACCATTATCCTCCTTAACAAAGACATTGTTCAACAGCAAATTGCTGTCACAGAACGAGCAGATGGGGGATTGGACGAGCAGCTCAGCTCTAGCAGACACACCGCATATTGGACAAACCAGGCACATATCGTCTTCGATACTTTGGAGAGTGATGCAGCACCATTGGCGCGGGTGCGATTTAGAGCAAATAGGGTTCGATAACAACTCGTCGCACCATTCACAATAGCTCGAAACATCCGGTAGTAATCCTTTCAACGCATCTTCAACTCGTGCGATCAGAGACTCAAGATCCATCGAAGAAGTTGATGCATTATGCTTTAAAAATGTTAACTGCAATCTCGCTGTTGTCAATTGGAAATCATTTAAGGTTTTGTGTTGTGTGAATTTAAGCAGTGTTTGTTGTAGTTTGTCAGATACGACGTGTATCAACACGGATTGTCTAGAATTTTTGTCTAATCTGTTCTTGGCTCGCAGCTCTGAATGAACGATGAAATTCGTCCAGAAATGTATCTTTGCTTTATACGGATCTTTCCCGGAGTATGACATCAACCAATTATCCGGAACGGTTTTGCTTTTTATGTACGTGAGTCGAGATAATTCTAAAAGGTCCCAGTGGTGAGTTAGTATCTTGGATTCGTTGTCGATGACTCGTTGCATCGGGTCTAGTTCTAAGTCGTGACAAAATGCGAGTCTCGCGCAGATTTTCCCAAACTTTTTATTAATTGGTTTACAAGGGTTGAGAGACATCACCCAAATGGCCTTGTTTTTAGATGAGCACATTCCGTACAGCGCCCATTTTGTGTAGTTTAAATCAGTTTCAGCTCGAGATTCAGAAATTTTCAACTTTCCCGCCCCGTCGCTACTTAATTTCAACAAGAATATTTCTCCTGTTAAAGTCGCAACCGCGAATACTTTTTCCGATACTTCTTTAACGCTAGTTATGTTTAAATTCCCCACGTTTTTGTGCGCTGTTTCTGTAATATCGCCTGAGCTGTTCGAAATGCAACAAATGAAGAAAGATCCTTTGATCAGAATGACGCATCGCTTATTTCCGAACCATTCCGTGGATGCGAGATGGGACACGTTCAGTTTATCCTTTTCGGACCAAATTTCGCTCGAATTAGAGAAGGTTACTTTAAAATTCGACGAAATGTTTAAACGGATGCAGTGGACTTTACCTTCTATAGTTCCTAGGATTAGTGTAGCTGTAGATGAAGAAATTGACTGCCACAAAATGGAAGACACATGTTCGATGTTGGATTCCAGAGTAAACTCCAAGTCAGTTGAAAGTTCCAAGTCCCAGAAATTCTTGGGTGTTATTTTCCAAATATAAATGTCTCCGTTCTTCTGCACAGTTACAAAGAAAACTATGGAAGTTTCTCCGTCGTTATACAAGCAGCTCCAGGCAATGGCGGACGTGGCCAGCCGGTAACAACGGTCACGGAACTTCATCATGGCGTCCGGAGAAAGAAACGACATTTTGTCGAGGCATTCTGTGCCTTTTAAGAAGTGCAGAACAAAGTTGGAAATGTCTGCCAGGATGACCCACGCGTTCCTCTTGTAAATCCATAGTGTTATCCCGCCGACGGAAGTGAGGAGCGCCAATACGCAATTTTTGTTCGGGACGATTTCGGCGGGAGACCAAATCGCCTTGATGAAAAACAGCGGCGCGTCTGTCGCGTATCGGAAACGAGGCACGAGCAACGGATCATACAAAATCTGAGTCAAATCATCTTTAGAAAGATGCCTTAACTCGGATTCCTCGAAACCCGCATGTTCCGTCGGATAGTAAACCACGGGGAAGATAAAAGACCTGTTGAAACTAAACTCCTTTAGTTTGTTTTTGGGGTTAGGTCGGAGATGAAACACATCCAAGCCGGAACTTGTTAACACGAAGAACTTATCGTCCTCGGACCACTCGCAACAAAAGCTTTCGTTTATCTTCATCAACAGCGTGGTGTTGTACAGCTCCTTTAGCTTCATCTTCAAAATTCGTATCGCGTTTGTGCAATGTGCTGATAATACCAATACTAAAATACACTCTTTTCAGACACCGATGATTACCAGTAAATAAAGTCATTTTAAAATTGGGTGAGATATAAAACACCGCCCACGATTGTTCACACTTCTTCCGGGCACCAATAATTCATAATTACAGCGATAATCGACAATTTAAAAATAATTTTAAAGCAAAACACCGCTCTCGATTCTCGATCTATAATAATTTTACCGCCTGAGTACAAATCTGCAGAACTTAGAACTTGGCCGAACCCAAGCCGAACCGCCGAACTTTTATATTTTCTTCAATTTTGAGAAACTTACGCGCTCGCGCACGCGCAGCTGTATTTAAAAACTTTATTGATCGCAAATTCAAAATTTATTGTATTGATCGAAAATGACGGAACCACAGATTAAATTAGTTAACAAGGACCATAGAAAATGATAGATAGATAGATAACAAATCAAGGACTTCATGTCGGGAATAAAATAACCGGATTTCCGTTAACAATCGATTATGCATAACCGGAAAAAAAATTCATAGGGCGTAAAGTGGCTCAACTTTGTCCTAACTATGAGCTTTTTTTGTTTGGTTTCATTTCTCTGCTCATTTTTTCCACCGTACCCAGGTATTTTTTCATACCGTTTTGCCCTATTTGAGTAACCGATTATTCTTATTTACCGATTACTACGGTAATCGGTTATGTGCATCACTCTGCAGAGATTAAAAATCGACCATAGAGTAAGAATACATTTCATTATTGTAGGTGCCTACTGGCTTATCAAATAAATATTTATTATAATAATATTATGGTAGTTGTAATTTATTTAAAAAATTAAATCAGTGGGTAGTGGGTATAATCTCCTTTAAAAAGAAATAGGTTGCCTGTTTGATCAGATTATACTGCACATTCGGAATACTTCATCACCACCCTGTGTGGAGCATATGGATTCCATAGATTTCCTAAGCTGACCTATCGACTGCCAGTTTCTGCATGCCTTTCCATGTCAGGTCCACGTCCTGTAGTTCTGGTGTAAACTCCCAATCACTGATTCTCCAACTATTGTCAGCAGGGGATGAGCATATGTACAGAACGCTAGGAATTTGATGTCTTGTAAAACAAGCAGGCAAGCGTTGCTGAGGCTCTTGGGAAGTATTAGAATAATATGGCTCAGCCAACTGAATCGCCTTTGCCTCTCTGTAGTTGCTATAATATTTCAAAAGTTCCAAACAAGGAACTTAAACCACAGTAAGATTTTCTTCTGTCGTGTCTAGTGTGACTTTGCATAGCAACAATTGAATAAAACAAAGTCGGAGTTTGTAAAATTAAAAAACCAGATATTAAAGAAATTTGTTTTTATTTTTACCTTTGGGAAGACAAAAAAATACTGATTGATAATAATTACAAATTATGATATATACAAACATGTCCGTAAAAACCTTTTCAATTTTGAATACCCATGCGATATTGCTAACTTTATTCCTAGTATGGATAAAATGAATGAATAAAGTCAGTGATTTTGCATATCTGGAACTTGAAAAATTGTAGCCGAGCTAGGCCATCAGTTATGACAAATTGTCTTTTGTGTCAAAGACATGAAGTTCTTTTTATTAAAATATTTCTATTTATCAGTTTCAAAAATGATCTATACCAAGCAAACATTTTTTAGAAACCTTTGGATGTAACACGTTTTGCAAATGTGATTCCAATGGATTATTGGTAATTAATTGTAGAATTACTCTACAATTATTGCTCTAAGACCAATCCTGTGACATAAGGGCAAAGCATTTTGTTTATAAAATATTTTGTGAAAAATTTCTAATTTATTGAACAAATCAATTTGGTCACTTATTCATCGGCAAATTCCACGCATATTCGTATTGAATTCAGAGCTGGACAGCTGGAATTAGCGACACTCCAACACACGACAAAATATAAAACTAGCGGTTACCGACCGAGAAAACAGTAACCTGCAATCTTGGCCGGTACAACACTACCTAAATGTCGGTAATAGGAATCTGTAATATCTATCGGGGCCGCTAATTTTATATCTTTCTTCGCATAAACTGTTTTATCTGCCGGTACCCGCTAGTTCCATATGTTGTCGTTCTGTCAGAGTGTCACTCGCTACTTCCTACTTATTTGTAGGTAGGTACATTATGTATTGTGGACACAAATATACCAAAGAATGTAACAGTAACAGTATTTAATTTCAAAGTACATACGTATAACCTCTAATTTATTAACTACATCATATAAGTAAATATTATAGAGACATTAAGAGTATTCAATACAATACGGAATAAGATCCATAAATAAGAGATTTGACTACTTCTCAAGCTGTGTTTTCACATAAGTCATTCATTTGGAAAAAAACTCCCAACTTATATTTTTGGTTCAAAAGTTCAGTTTGAATTTAGTAATGGGCTTGTACATGGAATTTTTCTGTAAATGCAGAAAAAAAATAAATATACCCAGGTGAAAACACTCTAATAAACATCATAATAATAAAAAAATATATTAACAGCACATACAATTGGCCCCCATTGGACAAACATAATAGTAAGCACCAATTTTGAATTTTAAAACATATTTTTTACAGTCAATTACTATGCAACATTTACTGATAATTTTTTTACTATACGCACAACTAGACATGTCGTAAAATTGTATTTTTTTGTGAAAAATAGAAGGTCTTTAGCATAAATTTTAAGCAACTTATTGATATCTAAAAGTCTGAATCTCAGTGGATATAAAAAAGTTTTTTGTGAAGGGAATACAAAGTGCAGGCTTTTTAATCTAGAACTTATATCTATTTCACTCGGTTGATAAGAAATCCAATGTCAATGAGGGAGATGTGAAATTATAGCCAATTAAAAAGTTTAATAGAATTGATGCTAGAAGCACTCACTGTGTAAAATATTTATACCTTAATGGTAGCTACTAAAAGTTTTGAAAAAGTAAATAAATTATTTCAAAGTTTCCAAAGATGCATAGAAAGAATTAATATTGTAAGAAAAAAAAATATAAATGTCACATAGCAATCACATTTTAATCCAATATACACCGCCAAAATAATAATACAATTCTAAAATATTTATCCAAATTTATCCCTATCAGTCCGCGCTAGAATTGAAAATAATTCGGTCGAATATATTTAAGTAGTGTCGATAATAATTTAGATTATAAATATCAGCTTTATATTATGGCCTCTTAGTGAAATGGCCAAAAAATTATATAATTTCCATTATAACTTAATCCTAACAACTGGTAGACAGTAAACAAAGATTTAATTAAATGAATTACGGTTATTCTGGTTGCCATTAAAAACTACAAGACAGTTGAAATCAACTCTTAACATTTCGTTAGTGTTTTCACATTTTTATTATTCTTTACAATATCAAAAATAGCGCTGATTTAAATCATTGATCATAATATTTAACGTCCCAGAATAACATATTTATAATATAACATAACTAGACTAAACAAAGTAGGTGCGAGATTATAATTAACATTTCAAGAAACAACAACTATTTACAAGACTATAACTTTTTTAAATTATCGAGATAATAGAAAAATAAATGTAAACACTTTGTCCCTATACTGTAAATAACTATTAAATAAATGCTTATCGCCATAAGCTCTAAGCTCTACTGGTCCAACTTGCTGAGCGATGCGACGCTCCGTGAAAAAGTTAGCGCATCATAAAAAAAAGGAAACACACATTTTATTATTGCGAATTTTAGACATACTTTTGTTCAATTGCAAAATAAGTCATTGGCAGTTTTCACAGTATAGGGATGGCATTATTATTTAAATTCCGATATTAATAGACTAAGATTAATTACATAGTATGTATTTCAATGTTTAAATGCAATTTTAAAGTATAAAAATATTTACAAAGAACTCTTTGGATAGAGTTGTGACCAAATTACCGAAGTGACATCTCAAATGTTTACCATTAAAATATACCGGGATTCTACATCGATGGTCAAACGAAAGTGTGATGCATCAGAGTATGACACTTTAAAAATTCTTACTAATAATAATGCTATAGCTGTTACATATAATCTAAAACATGTCTATTTTGTAGACATGTCTAAAGGCATATCTGAAAATTTTTTTAGGTTATAATTTTTAAACTACTAACATCCTTTTTTAACTGAAGTCACATTTATTTAATCACTTGGAAGCAGTCAATAATTTTAAATATGCAGAATTGTTTTTGCAACAATACCATCTACATACAATCAAATCTCTTTTCAATAATATTGATGCAAAAATGACTTAGGATCAAACGAGTTTGATAATATATTACGAATTGAAATATTTCCTAAAACATTGGTGGAAAGCATCACATCTAATAATAAATATACATAACAATACATTCAGTTAATGAGATAAGTCTCTGGCGGCCGATAGCTCTGGTATGATAGATGTTTGGACAAGTAACTTGTAGTATATAGCAATTTTCTCAATGGATGACAGAGAGTGTTCACATGTGAAGCGTTGCGCCATTTCACTGTATATGTATATTCAAGTTCTGATAATTGGCAGATATGGATATAAAATACTTGGTGAAATGGGGAATGTTGTAATACATCAAGTGGCCACCAAATCCAGTCAATGACAGGGTCATAAGCCCTGTGAACGCCTAGATATCCATTTTCCCTTCCAAACTTCTTGTCTCTGTCGAGATGTAAAATTGTATCCTATTAAAGCTCATCACACCAAAGTGGTCGCCCTCATCAGTCTGGAGTCTAGACCAAGTGGTCGGTCCTGGGGGGGGCGGGCTGCAGCTCCACGCCGCTCTGCGAGGCCGGGGCCTTGGGGGCGGCGGGCGGGCGAGGGCCTCGGCAGGGACAGCTGCAGGCCGACCCAGAAGTTCTTGTCGTTCAGCTGCCGCCAGGGGACCAGGCGCGTCTTGCGCAGCATCGTGTGGAGGTTCTCGCCGTTGCTGTCTTTGGGCGTGGGGCGGACCTTGTCATAACCCTGTAAAATAAACAATAATGTTAGTCGCGTCAGTTTCCTTAGGGTAATAGTATTACATCTAGTAACAAAACTCATAGTACAACCCGAAAACTGATGAATCTACATCATATATAGAGTCCAATGTGTAATATCGTCTGTGTAAGTTCAATACCGCGTATGAGCCATTGATTAAAAAGTTCAGAAAAGACAAAAAACCATAGAATTTAGTAAACAAAAAATATTTTTACAAATTTCGAAAAACTATTTCTTTTGTATTTTCTTTTTTGCAACAAAATGCATTTATGCTAGTATACTTTAATTCGAATGAAAATTAAATGCATTTGATCCTTTTTTTAAACGAAAACTTATTATTTGCGGTATTGACTTTGATTGATTGTATGACACCTATTGAACAGATTCAAAATTTTAATCTACCAATCGATGCGGCTTATTCCGTTCAACGGGAACCGTCAAAAATATGTATTTAGAACTTATTGGCTCATACGCGGTATTGAACATACATAGACGATATGACTTTTGAATCTGAGCTTGAAAAATTTTTTTTTTTTATTCTCGTAAAAGCTTTCATAAACGGCAGATAGTAGCAGGCGACCCACTACTGTGGACCCTAGACAAATAATAATATACACTAACCTGGAGGAGCACCACAACAGGGTTGGCAGTCAGGCGGTGCAGCTGCGCGAGGGCCGTGGTGAGCTGCTCGGGGCTCATGCCGTCGGGGGATAGTACGGCCAGCACGCTGCGGCTCATGGAGGACAGGCGACCCACTATGGTGGACCCTAGACAAATAATAATATACACTAACCTGGAGGAGCACCACAACAGGGTTGGCAGTCAGGCGGTGCAGCTGCGCGAGGGCCGTGGTGAGCTGCTCGGGGCTCATGCCGTCGGGGGATAGTACGGCCAGCACGCTGCGGCTCATGGAGGACAGGCGACCCACTATGGTGGACCCTAGACAAATAATAATATACACTAACCTGGAGGAGCACCACAACAGGGTTGGCAGTCAGGCGGTGCAGCTGCGCGAGGGCCGTGGTGAGAGCTGCTCGGGGCTCATGCCGTCGGGGGATAGTACGGCCAGCACGCTGCGGCTCATGGAGGACAGGCGACCCACTATGGTGGACCCTAGACAAATAATAATATACACTAACCTGGAGGAGCACCACAACAGGGTTGGCAGTCAGGCGGTGCAGCTGCGCGAGGGCCGTGGTGAGCTGCTCGGGGCTCATGCCGTCGGGGGATAGTACGGCCAGCACGCTGCGGCTCATGGAGGACAGGCGACCCACTATGGTGGACCCTAGACAAATAATAATATACACTAACCTGGAGGAGCACCACAACAGGGTTGGCAGTCAGGCGGTGCAGCTGCGCGAGGGCCGTGGTGAGCTGCTCGGGGCTCATGCCGTCGGGGGATAGTACGGCCAGCACGCTGCGGCTCATGGAGGACAGGCGACCCACTATGGTGGACCCTAGACAAATAATAATATACACTAACCTGGAGGAGCACCACAACAGGGTTGGCAGTCAGGCGGTGCAGCTGCGCGAGGGCCGTGGTGAGCTGCTCGGGGCTCATGCCGTCGGGGGATAGTACGGCCAGCACGCTGCGGCTCATGGAGGACAGGCGACCCACTATGGTGGACCCTAGACAAATAATAATATACACTAACCTGGAGGAGCACCACAACAGGGTTGGCAGTCAGGCGGTGCAGCTGCGCGAGGGCCGTGGTGAGCTGCTCGGGGCTCATGCCGTCGGGGGATAGTACGGCCAGCACGCTGCGGCTCATGGAGGACAGGCGACCCACTATGGTGGACCCTAGACAAATAATAATATACACTAACCTGGAGGAGCACCACAACAGGGTTGGCAGTCAGGCGGTGCAGCTGCGCGAGGGCCGTGGTGAGCTGCTCGGGGCTCATGCCGTCGGGGGATAGTACGGCCAGCACGCTGCGGCTCATGGAGGACAGGCGACCCACTATGGTGGACCCTAGACAAATAATAATATACACTAACCTGGAGGAGCACCACAACAGGGTTGGCAGTCAGGCGGTGCAGCTGCGCGAGGGCCGTGGTGAGCTGCTCGGGGCTCATGCCGTCGGGGGATAGTACGGCCAGCACGCTGCGGCTCATGGAGGACAGGCGACCCACTATGGTGGACCCTAGACAAATAATAATATACACTAACCTGGAGGAGCACCACAACAGGGTTGGCAGTCAGGCGGTGCAGCTGCGCGAGGGCCGTGGTGAGCTGCTCGGGGCTCATGCCGTCGGGGGATAGTACGGCCAGCACGCTGCGGCTCATGGAGGACAGGCGACCCACTACGGTGGACCCTAGACAAATAATAATAACCCATATTAAATTATGATTGAGTTATCTGTAACTATTGGTTTATTCTATGGAACTACCTGGTTTCGGGAGTAAAGTTCTCCCATCGACTGGTGAAAAGACACTCCCATAAATCTGGTTACAATAGTAACACATAACATTGTTATATTTAATCATAATTCATTATGAAGTGTTACGAAGTGAGTGCCGAATCAATCAACAAAATATACCATGTTAGTTTAACTTTTGATAACTTCGATGTCTTCGATGATACTTGGACACTATGCATAAAATAACACGATACGCACATGCTTTCATTTATATATCGGATAATTAATATGCGAGATATCATTTAAAGTTTAATTTCTGTAAAGATTTTGCATGAAACGCGATTGTATGTGGAATAAAAACTATAAACGATTGTATCTCGCTTATTAATTACTCGATTTACAAACGCATAGCACCGATGTTTTTGTAATTCTTCGCTTTATATTTCTGCAATCACAGAAAATGTCGGTTAACAAGCCCGTTCTACAAAGTTTGCAGAATCGTTCCTCGTAATGGAATTATGTAAAACAATCAGAGACTTACAATTGGAGCTGTCCTTGGGCAGCTGACAGTTGATGCACTTGTATGTGTATTTATTCTGCAGAGTTGGTATCAGCACTTCGAGGGTCAGTGCGGCGTCATCCATCGTGTACAGCACTAGGACGTCATACTCTTTGTCATCTGCAAAGTATAAAGTAATAATTTTAAAAACTTAATACAAGTTAGGGGAGTATTACATTTGAATGATGATTGAAACACACCAGTTGATCTGATGTTTTTATTATTGTTGCGAAAAACAGCTGTCACATACTGAGCTAGTACTCAGTGTTGCTATTATAAAACAGTGTTACCATAATACATAACAGGGAGTTTCATCTTCATTATTCTAAGGCAGAAATTTTGGTGGTTTCGAAATGATATTCCAGATTTATTGACAGCCACAAAACCTTGAAAAAATTATCACATAAACTTCAAACTGTCTTCAAGGAAACGCTGTCAATTGATTTAAGAAAAAGTAATATGCAACATTTTGGGCGTGTTCAAATACACAAATCTGGATTTTAACCCAAGACGGGAGTAGGTATAAATTTCATTTTATATCCCTACAGAGATGAGGTAGAAATTTTTTCAAATTCAGGAATATGGATATTCGAGCGTTTACAGGGCTTATGACCTGTCATTGGCTGGGTTAAGTGGCCACTTTATGTGAGGAATGTTGTAGTACCTACATAGAGTGCCCACTTAACAGCCAATGACAGGTCATAAGCCCTGTAAATGCTCGAATATCCATATTTCTGAATTTGAAAAAATTCTACCTCATCTCTGCAGGGATATAAAATGAAAAGTAATATGAATTTTCAACAAAAAAAATTACAGGAAGCCCTTTTTTTAAATATTTTTTTACATTTAGTGAACTTGGTCCCATGTTATAAGTGTAACTGTAGGGCAAAACACAATTATTTTCACGATTGGTTTACAAGCCCATTTAGTCAGAGTATAATCTTCAATAATCACACTATAATACGCACAAAAATTCTTCCTGATACAAAATGTGTTGGAGCAGAAACACCAAACTAGTTTCGTAGCGTTTCATTTACTTAGTCCGATCGGGGTTAGAGGCAATCAACGAGCTAAGTCAGAATTAAACAAGAGGCTCACACAAGCTCATGGGATCCCTGCCTCTCCAGTTCACTGGTGTGTACCTTGCATAGTGAAGAATAGTATATGATGATTACCAGGATTGGGCGGCTGGCTGACGTTCCTACACTTCAGCAGCACTTTGAGCCCGAATCTCGTGTACAGAGCGATGCCCGTCAGCATGGCCAGTATTATGCCGATGGCCATGAAGCACAGGGAACGCCATGGCACCGGGTTGTTCTGGATGCCCGCACCTTCAACTGAAACATAAACAATAATATATTCTTAACAACATTCTGAACGTATACAAACACTTAACTATGCTTAACTATCTTTTCAACAGATGTCACTAGAGGAAAAAAATGTTAAAAACTGTTGATAAACCAACTAAAATGTGGATACTGTTCTGGATGGATGGATCTGTACCAACTAGATATATATAGTAGTTTCAAAAATTTGTCATATATGGTTGTCAGATGATGGGTGGGAATGGGGAATGTTTGTAGAACATCAAGTGGCCACTTAACCCAGCCAATGACAGGTCATAAGCCATGTAAAACGCCTAGATAACCCACATTCGTTTCCAGAGTTTCTCTGTCTCTGTTGGGATATCAATATTAATATATTCAGCCATATTTATTTCTAGGGGGTCAATATGAAACATTTATTTACATTATTGTGATTTTAATATTAATATTTCATGTGTGATACCTTGGACTGGTACTGAAGCGTAAGACTGATCACCTTACCTTCATGTAATAAAATGATCAATATACACTGCACTTAGTGTAAATATTTTATTTGTTAAAGGAGATAAATTATTTAAAAAATATACATCTGGTTGATGTCTAAAATGTGTGAAAAAATCATTCCTCTAATGTTAAATTTCAGGGAGATTGTATGGGAAAGCGGCCACGAGTCACGTGGTGCAGTATGCTCTTAATGTTGCCATGTCTGTCGTGTCTGAGATTGCGGGTTCAATTTCTGATGGGGATTAATATGAAATATTTCTTGATGCGATTTTCATAAAAATAAATTCATATGTGATACCTTGGACTGAAGGGTAAGACTGATCATCCTGCGTTCATGCAACAAACGATCAAGATTCAATCGGTGTATTAATACAGTGCCCTATGCAATTGTTAGGCCTCTCGATTTAAGCCTAGACTATGATGTTCTCTGTGTAATCTATACATGATTTGGTGTGGATAAGGGAGAGCAGTAAACAAAGAGACTACCTTTGTGATGGAGCCAGATGGGCATCTCGATGTAGGAGTCTGCGTTGCTGACGGTGCACACGTACTCCCCGTAGTCCTCGGACCGCACCTGGGGGATGATCAGGTAGGCTCCCAGAATCTGCTCGTCTTCCCTGGAAGTACAAAAACATTCAAAATACTAATTCCAGATTTATACACGTACGTTTACAAAATATTTCCGTAGGCAAGGCAGTTTTTGCGATTTTACTCGTGCAAAGGACATAAGCATTCCAATCGTAGAATCACTTTATTTTATTTTATTTCATTTTATTTATTTATTTACAAAACCAACATCGTCGTTACAGAGTATAATAGGTAATATAAAATCTGGAACATTAGTTTGCATGACCAATAACAGGTTTTGAGTAGTAACAGTTGAAGTGATATAATATTTTATATACACACATACACAGTGTCTAAAATAAAAAGAGGGATGAGGAAGAACAGAAGGATGTTAGAAAAATTATATTAAAAAAACAATACTTATAAAAACAGCACTTTTTTTGGGTTACTATGCCCTATTTGTGGGCTTTGTGTTGCCAACGTTCTTCTTAAACACAGAAACCACTATTCTTACATTACTAGTATAACTTTAAATAAGTGTGTATTATATATATATTTTTTTTTATAAAAAAGAAACATTTGAGTTTTTATGGCATACTCAGATATTTAAATTTTGGGGCTGCTTTCAAATAGTTGAAATAACTACCAGAAAGCAGGAAACAAGTGGTGATGGAGTGGGATTTGAACGTAGAAATTTCAATCTGTGGTCCTCAAATCTACCACCACTAGACCACAACCTGGTTCAAATTTCCAAAGATTTTAGTTACTAAAGAACAACCTACCTTATAACCTTCTCCTGCTGCAATCGTACCGGCCGTCGTGGTTTTGTCGCCTCGGGATGAACCCTTTTCCATGAAACGTCGCTGGATGCATCCGGCAAGTTTATCCGACCTGAGAATATAAAGAAGAAGAGTTCACCACTAGATCTGATTCATATACAGTAGGTCCGAAAGGTAATGCCAATGATTCAAGTTCCAAGACATGTTAAGCTAACACTAGACAAGCTATTTCAAAGATAACTGTCAAAATGTTATGTTCCATTTGTATTCCGCAGTGAAACAAAGACGACTATATCTATCTTCCACTATCTAATACATCTAACAAGTTGAGATTGAGGAAAAATTGTGTTAATCTTCCTAGGACTAGGACATGACAAGAAACAGAAGAAAATAGCCTATCTTTGTAAAATAAACATCATTGGTTGTAATTGATTTATATAATACACCTAGATCTGCCGTGCAGAGTAAATTATTTAGAAAAATAGTGCAATGACACGAAGATTTCGCACCTTTAATTCTTACAATACACTTACACGGGGTCGACCTATCAGAGCCTTTCGACGTGCCGGCAAGCATCCGCCCACACACCGCAAAAGGTATGGGCTATATATAGGGTTACAGTAACAGCATAAAATACTAACCCGTTCCTTATGAGGAGCGTTCATGAATTTTCGGTCCATCTGAAATGACTTTTTTTTTCTTGTGGACGCTGTTCGCAATTATTTAGAAATAAAACTTCTATGAATTATTCAAGGCTTTGATATTAAAAAACATTTACGTGTGAAAAATTACACTATCTTTTTTGTTCATTTTACCCGTACGGTTTTAACACGGTTTCATGACACAGGAAGGCATTTTGGATTGTTTTCTGGACGTCCGATCCGGCCGGCGGTTAAATAAATACTTAACACGCGTATGGCGGAGTTGGAGGTTTTGGCGGAGTTGAAGTGACATTCATTTTTTGGCTCAGTTCATATCTAAAATGTATTAATAAATTGTGGCGGAAAGAAATGACGTCACGCAGGCGACGCGGAACGAACGAACGAACGAATCCGCAGCCCTGCCGAACGCTCTCGGACATTGACGAGAGACATTTTGACCTTTGTCGTGACGACACGTTGCTTTTGCACAGATTTCTTGCCGCCAAATTGTGTGGGGCAAAACTAATTTTCATTCTATTTTTCATTATTCATGTCAATCGTGGTTTTCGGACAAACCTGATTTGGAAGAACTTACCAACAAACGCCTCGCAGTATAGCCTGGCAGGCTGGCCCAGCTGTACCCACTGGTCTTCCGGTTTGAAGGTAGCTCTGGGCGCCGCGGGAGGCTTTTCTGAAAATAGATCGAATATGTTATTACTTATTACTTGTGGATAAGTTGCTGTGGCACCGGGTGCCAATACCACATCTACAGTCCCTAGGTCCTTTACATACTACTATTACTACTCTCCTTTATCTGCACTCAAAGGTGCATAGTACTTAGTAGTAGTAATGATAGAGGTCATGTATATGGAATAATAAAACTTGTAGTACAACCCGAAAACTGGTGAATCTACATCATATTTGGAGTCCAATGGGTAACGTGACTTTAATCTGAGATTGAAAATAATTTATTTTTTTTATTCTCATAAAAGTTTTCATAAGTACCGCAGATTAAGGAAAATTGCACAAATTCTTATTAAAATGCGGGTTTTGATTTTGTTTTCTTTATGGATAGTATTAATCTGACTAAATAAATGATATTTGATAATAATTTGCAAAAATTTATCGAAAAAAAAAAATCAACTTCGTACTCAATTTTCGGAATCTCGAAAACTAGCTAACTAACCATTCACGCCATTTCCCCGTATGCGCGGGGGTAGGCAGAGAGGATAGAACGCCATACCACTCTGCCCTGACATACTTTCCTTTGCTTCCTCTACATTCATACATCTTCTCATACGCCGATTATTCCGACTTTTCACATGTCCACTTTCAATTACTTGTCGTACTTGGTCATGCCATGTCTTTCTCGGCCTTCTTCGGCTTCTACATCCAGGCACACTTTTGCGTTTAAAACTTCTTTTAGCCGTTCTTTCATCACACTCGTTCGCTCCACATGACCAAACCATCGTAAAAGCCCTTTCTTAATTTTGTCGATAATGCTTATCTCAGCCTTGCACTCTGCTCTAATTTCGACATTTGTCATACATGGTCTTACCACACAGAAATCGCATTTCAACAGCATTCAGTCTACTTTCATCCTTCTTTTTCCAACACCACGCTTCACTAGTGTGTCACTCTATGGGTCAAATAGAATAAAAAAAACTATAAAATCGACTCCAAATATGACTAGGATTCACTGGTTTCCAGCTTGAACATCGAGTTTTGTTACACCATGTATAAGAGCCCCCGCAGACTAGAGACTTTCTATCGTGCGATAGTTCAGTCGGGCTTTTAATCAGTATGAAGATGTATGCAAGTGCGCATACTACAAACGATCCGGTATCGGCCGATTTGCTAAGTTTAATCGGCCTTGCGATTGCCTTTAAACTATCCTATCGATAAACTATCGGCCCATAGCTTAATCAGTATGGCGCTCTTCCACGCGCGCGCACACTTGCCGATCGTTTAATCGGGTGATAGCTTTCTCCCTCGTTGTATTGGAGCAAAAATGCTATTACAAATATATAAATCCTACATCAGACCGATACTGGAATACGGTTTTCAGATATGGAGTCCCTACTTTGCTAAGGATATCGATATGTTGGAAAGAGTCCAAAGACGGGCCACTAATCGTTATCTTCTAGCCTAAAACAACTTCCGTATGAGCAGAGACTAGAAACTCTTGGTCTCACAACACTGAAGAAAAGACGGAAAGGGGTGATTTTATTGAAACATACAAGATAATGAACCGTCACTATAAGTGTAATAAATTGTGTGAAATCTTCAAACTGAAAAACAATGCACGACTTCGAGGCCACAACCTTAAGCTGGAGAAGACCCGGTATCAGAACCCAAGAAAGCATTTCCTGAGCAACAGGGTGGTAGATAGCTGGAACGGGCTACCGCAGGAGCTGGTCATTGCGAAATAGTGTGAACGGGTTTAAGAATGGACTGGACAAGTTTAAACCTAACTAACTGTCCTATTTAGGGCATATCAGCTTTAAGCTGCTCGCCTAATATTAAATAATAATAATAATAACTTTTCTTGACAATATTGTTCCAACATTCATTGCGACCGCTCTCTTCAAAAGTCGTTATTAACTGTAAAATCATTCGGAAGCAGTTGGGCCGACTGTTTTGTTGATTCAGTGTGCACGCTAGCAGCCCAACCAGACTAAACTATCGCCCGATAGAAAGTCTCTAGTGTGCGGGGTACCTAAAGGGGATTTAAAATCGACATCACACTAGCCACTATACAGGCAGTTTGTGTATTCAATATGCTCCACACAGAGATGATGATGGTGATGATGGCCACTCACCGACCAGCGCCAGCATGACGGTGTGCACGTGTATGTGCGTGTCGTTCCTCATCAGGCACGTGTAGTTAGTTGCCGCGGTCCGTGGTCGGCCGCCCGCGCGCGTTGTAGACGGTCTGGTTGGCCGCCTCCGGGTACAGGATGAAGGTGGACACCCCCCTCGGCCACGGGTAGGCCCTCTCGTCCTTGTACCTGCGGGAGAAAGAGATAATTAGCTTATTAGCATCAATAAGACAAGAATACAAAAATTGTTTGAGTGAAAAAATAAAATAAAATTGGAATAACTTAATTGAATTAAGTTAATAATTCCTCAATAGCAATAGTTGGCGTTGCGTTGTGACTTGTGACGATACAACAGCGTTGCTCTGATTGGTTGAGGATCTACCAGTTTCTAGTAGAAGCTGTCACAATTAACTAACTAATAGAACGACCCACACCACTCTCTGTCCTGGCATACTTCTCTTGCTTCCTCCACATTCATACATCTTCTCATGCACGCACGCCGATTATTCCGACTTCTTACATGCCCACTTTCAAGCACTGGTTTTACTTGATCATGCCATGTCTTTCTCGGCCTTCCTCGACTTCTACATCCAGGCACAGTCGCATCATGTATTTTTTTTAGCCGTTCTTTCATCGTCCATTCGCTCTACATGACCGAACCAACGTAAAAGACCTTGCTTAATTTTGTCGATAATGCTTATCTCAGCCTTGCATAGTGCACCTGTCATACATAGTTTTACCACACATTCGCCATTCGCATTTCAACAATTACCATAATTATAATAGGTTTGGATTTAATCTTTGATAATATACGTAAAAAATCTCGTAGTACAACCAGTTATTAAAATTCAGTTTTTACTTTTGTCTTCTTTATTGATAGTGAATAGTATTAATTTGACTAAATAAATCATATTTGACAACGATTTGTAAAAATGTAAAGAAAAAAAAACAACTTTTCACCAGAGACATACTCAACTCGAGAACTATGGGTCAAATCGAAAAATTTTATTCTACAAAATCGACTCCAAATATGATGTAGATTCACCAGTTTTCAGGTTGTATTACGAGTTTTGTTACTCCATATATTATGGTACAAGTAACAGAGTAACGTATCGTGCAAAAAGCGTTCGTCACAAGACTGTAAACCACATTCTGACGACGCAAGTACTGCTGCAGGCTGCGGGCAGGTGGGGGAGGTAGGGGAGGTGCGGGCAACGAGGCGCAGGGGGTCACTTGACACAAACAAGGGCTGGTTTTAAAAACATCCGTTAGTTACGACCAATGTACTAATCAGTAAATCAGGTAATATTTTATACGTTTTGTAAAAAAGTTCATCATCATTTTAAATCCGTTACCTATGTGAGGTGTGAGGCATATGGACTGGTTCTGAAGCGTATGATTGATCATCTCAGGATATTACAATCCTCTATCTCGTATGTGCAGAGAATACAATGTAATACACAGGGACAGCACTGAAGGTATGGACATCTTCGGAAGCTCCGTAGGTGGGTTCAAGAGAAAGTTGTCCTTGAGATATTTGTGATCACTTTTGCTTTTTATATGTGTGTTATATTTACTTAAGCATTGTGTGTATGTCACATTTTCATAAACATTATGTTTTGGTCATTCGATTAAGCACGATGTGAAACATTTTAAAGGGCAATTGGTCTACCTAGTATATTTTTATTTTTTGTATTATATTTAGTATCTTTTTGTCTGTTATTGTTTCGTAACAAAATAAAATAAAAATCTCAAACTTAATATAACAAAATGATCAATATACACCGCATTTGTTGATTTTAAAAAAAAAATATAAAATTTAGATAATATTTTTTTTAACCAGTTCAATTAAAAAGCGATAGCCCAATTACAGAGGGGAACAATACACAAACACCTAGGCTTTGAGAAAAAGCACTTTTGATTTGTGCGATTATATTCTCACCGGGATTCGAACTGAACGAATAGCACGTATCGTGAGTCCAGCTTTAGCTCATTACTGCTTTACGGAAACGCCATTTATTTATTTACATAATTTCCCTTTCGTTGGATGTACATTGGGAGAATGATAAGCGAAAAATCGATTTAAAAAAAAATCATTAAAAAGTCGACCACAGCTCGGATGATAATACTTCTTTAAGCTTACTCATACAGCACCACTCACGCACATTAAACCTACAGGATAACCATAAATGAAATAAAGACATAGCACAATATAACAATCTTTAATATATGCTTAAAAATATATTATACGTGATTTCATTATTATATTAACACCTATATTATCATTATCAGTTATTTCTTCTATAATTCATTCTTTCATCTTTAAGTCATGCTTAAAAAAACACGAAGCCATTAACAATAGCGTATTTTCTAAAAAGAAAATTCGCTAAAATGAACAATCTTTAGAAGTAACTGCTAAACAAAAGAAATGATAGCACATCAAAGTTAGCTCAACTGCAATACAAAAATCAGTGACTGTGGCGCCATTTTCTCTCATAAGCGCCATTTTCTCTTAAAAATCAGCGTGACGCGGTTTCTCGACCAACATCCCACCCCAAAGTGTCTAACGGGCGCAAAGAAGTATAAATCGAAAATTATCGCTTCACTTATAGCGATTGGTGGTTCAACTTTCCCGCGCGTCAACTATCCCAGCCGCCCCCTACTTGTACAAGTAGCGCGTGGTAGTGAACAGTGCGCGGTTTGTACAACGTTGAGCATGTCAGCCGGTTAATTGAAATCTCTTCTAGGAAGAGCCTTCTTTCGTAACGAGACGAGATGAAAGGAAAGTCGAACTTGCAACACAATGTTTTACTAGCACTAAATATATAACTTGATTTGTATTTTTTTAAGGAACAAGAACAGACAATGAACTACGGAACAATTAAAAAAAATAAAATAAATTAAATGGTGATCTTAGGTATGATTTTTAATATCTTCCCAAGTCAAATCCACGTCCCGCAGCTCTGACGCGAACTGCCGACGAATTGTCAACAGTCAGTGGACGACCAGGACGCCGAGAACCTGATGCCTTGTAAAATAGGCAAGCATGGTGGCGGCTCTCGGGAGGCATGCGTAGTATATGGCCTAGCCAGCCGAAACTTGGGAGGATGCACGGGAGCTGGCGGCCGTCGCTTGGCATGGAGACAGTTTATGGAATACATATGCTCCACATAGGGAGCGGATATGGTATGATGATGATGATGTATGTATTGGCTGAATCTTCCTAGGACTACTAGGACATAACAAGGAACGGATGAAAATAATCTATGTACAAAAAAAGATAATTGATTTTAAGTGGGTTAATTTGATTTCTTTTAAGACACTTTTTTACACGTATTTTAACATTTACGCATAGTTACGTGTCATTGGATATTCCCTCTTTATGTAATTTTTGACGTGATAACGTCTAATAAATCTGCACACACGAAAAAGCATGACTCATTGTCACGTTCCGCCTGAGCCGAGTGTGCAAGCGAGAGCGCGGAACAAGCGATAGAGAGGCACGATCGGCCTAAGCGTTCGGTTTGTGACGCATCTATCTCTCTTCCACTCCATCGGCCGATGCGTCCGAGTAGAAAGGGAGACAGCAGCAGCACACAAGAAGAAAAAAAAAAGTTAATTTAAGGGAAAAAAAAAAAATTTTCAATCAACTCCTGCTTTGTATCATACAAAATAATGATAATTCAATTCAATTCATAAAAGTATGCTATTTTTCATCAATGTTTTCTTATGACGTTATCACGTAAAATTATCGTCCGTAAACCGACTTTACAGACAACCAAAAGTTTTTTTTATATGACAAGATTTATCATTATTTACAGTTGCTCAATCACAGATAACTATCGACGTAGTTAAAATCGTGCTAACCACGTGCTACCCCTTACGATTTGACCGAGCACAGTTCGATACCGTGGTATCGGTTCGGCAACGTGTTCGCCGAGCCGAGCATAGCCGATCTGAGCCGAGCGGGGCCGATGAACGCGATATCGCGGCCGTACGTCAAACGTTAAATCAACGCGCTTGTCGGATTTTTTATTATGTCGACTGCTTTTTGGCTTGCCGAAAACCGGCTAAATTTATAATAAATATTTAATGAAATATATGTGCGAATAAGATATATCTCGGAAATGGCTCGCAACTAGTATGCGCTCGTTTAATAATCCCGATCGATAACTTTTAACGCGTGTTCCATTGTGATCGCGAAAACGTTAAACATCCATGGGTAAGAAATCGTTATCACGTCGCTTATTACCGAGTCGGTAGTGATCTGTGATCGAGCAACTGGTATACCTAATCTGATCTAGGAAATCAATACATTCTTTTTACATTCGTCGGAAAAGATAAGATTTGAAGGCGCCACAAATTCATCACCCAACATTATTATGCTTACCGATAATTTAATCGTGATAAAACAATATCAGTAGCAAACTCACGATCACGTTTATTTCAATACGGGTATGTTATTTTTTATTCAGCAGAAAAAAATTAATTTCAAAATTTACTAAAAATACTCGACTATACCGAGTCGAGACCAGTGGACACGCGGATATCACGTGCAAAATGCGTAAGGATACGATTCCTAGTTTTCGACACCATTTTACTACTAAGTGCTTATCAAAAGAGGCTAAATTAGTATGGTAGTGAAGCGTGGTGTTGGAAAAAGAAGGACGAAAGTGGGTTGAATGCAGTTGAAATGCGATCTCTCAGGCGAATGTGTGGTAAGACTATGTATGATACATATCTATGACTATGGTGTACAAATGTCGAAATTAGAGCAGAGTGCGCGGCTGAGATAAGCATTACCGACAAAATTAAGAAAGGTCTTTTACGATGGTTCTGGTCATGTGGAGCGAATGGATGATGAAAGAAGAGGCTGAAAAAATATATGATGCGACCGTGCCTGGATGTAGAAATCGAGGAAGGCCGATAAAGACATGGCATGATCAAGTAAAACAGTGGGCAAGTAAGAAGTCGGAATAATCGACGGACGTGCTTGAGTTGATGTATGAACGTGGAGGAAGCAAGAAAAGTGTGCCAGGACAGAGTGGTGTGGCGTTCTATCCTCTCTGCCTACCCCTTCGGGAAAATGGCGTGATGGTTAGTTAGTTAGTTATTTAATTTTCCTTCGGATCAAGATAATTTTAACAGCAAAATAGCGTTTAAATGTAAATTGAGCATTACTTTGAATGCATTCTATTTGGGTGGTTTAGGAAATGACATTGGTGACGTCATTGATCGTATTTATTTTAAAACTCAATTAAATTTGCAAATAAATTAAATGTGATGGTCCAAGCGGTGTGTTTTTGACTCTTTGATAATTTGAAAATCACTCGACGATTTTGTCGGACGATACATTGAAAGTGCCACAGTCATGGATCTCCTGTTGATCAACCTAACCTATAAGTATAGATTTATGTGGTTGGTATATAGGACATGTACGATTATTCAATGGTATCAGATAGGTCTACGTTTCTAGATTGACAGGTCGACAAGGATGAGTGCACTTAATTTGTTCCTGTTGCTCGATCACAGATCACTACCGACTCGGTAATAAGCGACGTGATAACGATTTCTTACCCATGGATGTTTAACGTTTTCGCGATCACAATGGAACACGCGTTAAAAGTTATCGATCGGGATTATTAAACGAGCGCTCCTAGTCGCGAGCCATTTCCCGAGATATATATCTTATTCGCACATATATCTTCATTCAATCTTTCTCGAGTGCCGTATTGCATTTAGCCGTTTTTCGGCAAGCCAAATATTGAGAAAAGCAGTCGACATAATAAAAAATCCGACAAGCGCGATGATTTGACGTTCGACGTACGGCCGCGATATCGCGTGCATCGGCTCCGCTCGGCTCAGATCGGCAATGCTCGGCGAATCGGCGAATGTCATTGTGATATTGAATCGAATGTGGTTAGCACGTTTTTGATACGTCAAATCGTGAGCGTTAGCTGGCGTGTTAAAGCACGTTTTATATAATATATGTATAATATCATACAGCCAATTATATTGTAATATATACATGGTGTAACAAAACTCGATGTACAAGCGAAAAACAAGTGAATCTACAAGTCGATTTTGTAAAATAATTTTTTTATTTGACTCATAGTTTTCAAGAAAATTGAGTTAAAATTACAAATTATCAGTAAATATAATCGCTTTAGTCAGATAAATACTGTGTATAAGATTAGGGAAACAAAAGCATTAACTTAATTTTTGGCAAGAATTCGTACAGTAAACGGAACTTATGAAAGATTTGAATAGCTACCATGCATGAGGACCCATCACGCTCACCACTGCGCTACAAGGCGGACATGGCCGAGAATGAGGTCTTAGGGTGGTATTGTAATTGAATAAAAAAGTGGAGTGAGAAAGAAATTATACTCTAATTTAAAGATGATGATGCATAATTTACACCAGAGCTAGATTATACTTTTAGTATCAAATGTATCATAGACCTTCCCAGCACACTCGAGAAAGGACTAATGGCCAAGGAAGTCGAGTAGGCAAGACGATCAGTCTTACGCTTCAGTGCCAGTCCGAGGTATCACATATGAAACATTTTTATATTAAAAATTACATTCAAATAAATATTTCATATCGACCAAATCGGGAACCGAACCCGCAACATGCAAGGTAGCCACGAGGCGGACCACTTTTTCAGTGCATGATAAATATGTAACGATATTTTAAAAGTAATATACGTCACAGATTTGCCATCAAGAATCGACGCTTAATGCGTTTAAATTTTTAAAAAAATGGATAAAAATATATTAGAAAGAGAATCGTTCACTTTTATTGTTATAAATAAAATGTTTTAACTTTTTTTTTGTGCATTTTAGAAAAGTTTCATAATACAAGTAAACTCTAAAAATTTAATCGTGTACAAAAGAGAGCATTTTTTAAATTTAATTCTGGGTGCCACTGGAATTCCTCAGTAAGAAAACCAAGAGAAACAAGAAGAGATATAAAATAATCATTACAAAGAAAGAGCTTAGAGAAAAGGTAAAATGATGTACAATAGCGCCGTAAGGATATTATGTAGCACAAAGGCTTTTAGTCTTTCAGCATTATTAATTAACTTTATTTTAATTTAAGCGCACTTTATACGCGACAGTAAACCGTACAGTTTCTTGTGTAGTTTGAAAACTAATAAAGCGAGATCCAGTATAAAGCGAAATCTGGATGAAAAACTGTACGCAAGTGTCAATTATGATGGCGAATATGAATATAATAATATAAACAGAAATCCTAGATCGAAATTCAAACTGTCGACTGTTTAACACATGAGTATCTAGTGTTGCCAAATTAATTATAAAATCGGTAGAAGTTCCTAATAAAATGATCAAGATGCACTGCACTCGGTGTACTAATGCAGTGCCCTATGCACCATTGGTGTGGATAAAGGAAAGCAGTAGTAGTATTTAGTAAAGTTATTCATATATTGAGTTTATCTGCGCTTATCATTTTTAAGTTAAAATGTCTAAAATCGGTAAATCGGTTGTACATTTTCAGTACATCTTGGGAGGATGCACGGGAGCTGACGGCCGATCGCTTGGCCTGGCAGTTTGTGGAATACATATGCTCCACATAGGGAGCGCGATATGGTATGGTGACGACGATTATGACATTTTCAGTAGATTCGTTAAATCTCCACAAAATCGATAAAATCGATTGATCTGCAAAAAATCGATAAAATAGCGAAGACAGAGATTATTTTTACGGCAACATTGAAACGTCCGACTGTCGCGTTCTGCGCATGCCTACAGACAGCTTAAACTGTGCCGTGTAAAGGTAAAATTCACACCGCACAGTATTTATTGCTCAGAAAACGGTACAAGAAACTGTACAGTTTTCTGAACAAGAAACTGAATACTGCACAGTTTACTGTCCCGTACAAAGTGCGGTTTAAATCATTTTTGCTCTCAACTCTTAACTTATGCAAGCTCTAAACTATTTTTCTCAATTTTTAGATATCGATATTAAGCACATTTGCATCGTCTTATTTTTTTATGATTTATTTGTTAAACAAACACGCTACTGGCCGATATCTAAACGGCGTAAAAAATCATTGTTGTAGTGCTAAATTGCAGGGAGAAAATCGAGGAATATGATTGTACGGAGAAACGGCTACAGGTCACGTGACAGCGCATCCTCCTTATCTGGGATATCTAGTAAATTACCCCCCCGCTGAGAGGCTCAAATTCAATTAATATTGTAACAATTTTACTGCGGGCGTTATCTGGAGTGACGGTTGATAGGGGATGACTGTGCATTCCCTAAATCATACATTATGTAGGTAACAAATAACTACATCGTGTACATCAAACAGGTAGGAGCTTTCTATTACGGGACAGAAAACTGTATAGTTTCTTTTATTATTCGGAAAATTGTTTATAAAGCGCTGTTTTTGCGAGAAATCGCCTCAAGAGCGCTGTTATCGCCCGAATCCACATTTTTTCTATGGTAATATGTTGTATCTAAAAGGAATTACGTACATAGATGTATTTTTATACCGTAACAATAGAAGGCTTATAAAATTTCCTTTGTACTTTAGTATTTAAAGAATCCAATAAAATATCAGGAGAGAGTCTCGCGTCTTGTCTACATATATTATGTACATAGGAGGGCCTCGCCTATATATTCCTGTATCTACAGACATCCAATCGATCCTGATTATGTATACATAATACATATGCATACAATAGACTAGATGCATATCAACGTCGCATCGGTCTACAAAGGAGTTTATTCTATACCCTAATCTTGTTTAAACTAGACGCAAGTTCGAGCGTTGCATTGTTAAGTAGGGATACCCCAAGGCAGCGACTTTGGGCCCTTATTTTGCAAGTCATCTTCACACGAGAGATAGGTATTAAGACTTGTAACTATTAAATTCTCTCTGACTATGATAATAACCTGCGTTGGAGAACAGAGGAATCTTGAGTGTATTATGTTTCGCCTGTTAGACTCGGGTAATTGTTTGTTAGAGACGCAAGAAGTAACAAAGTTAGAAGGAGATATTGCTAATAATATTGTTAGCAGTTGTTACGTGAGTTTAGGTGCAGTATATTGTATGACAATGTACTTTAGTTGTTGGGGTTTATGATGTCAAAATAATCTAAGATTTGATAATGAATCGTACCTACTACTCGTGACGTTTTTAGCTGTATTGCAACACCGTAATTGAATTTAACCTTTTGCGGTCTTAGTGGATTAAAAATACATATGTAATAAAGGAGAATTTCAAACATAGTAAAATCTATTTTTAATATTATTATATTATTATTAAGTAAAAAAGCGATGTATATAAATTATTTTTGATCGCTAAAAGAGAGTGGTTTAACTTCATAACCAACGCTGAAGTTCGGAAACGGACGCGGCAACCTCCAATAACTGGAGTCGTGAAGTCCTGAAGGACCTGACTTGGGCATGTACTCCGGATGCCTCGGGAGAGCCTGAACCCGAGCTGCCTGTTCTTTACGCCTGCAGGATCCCGCCGTCCTGGCAGACCGTCGATGAGCATCCTACGGATGTACTCGGCGGAGCTGATGGATGCGGGCCTGACGTGGGAGGAGGCGAGAGAGCTGGCTGGCGATAGGGTCTCCTTCACATGCTCCAACGTGGTGAAAAAAGAAGAAGAAGAAAGAGAGTATCAAATGAAAATACACACTCTTTTCAAAAACTAACCTGAATTCTCAAAAAGGGTTCGTTAAAAATGCTGGGATAAAATACACGCAAGCTGAAAGCAGACGATTTGAAACTACACCGCATTCTTCACAAAATAATAATCAGCTAATAACGCCTTCTAAAGATATGCAGACAACACTACCTGAAGAATAATAAAATAAAATAAAATCCATTTTAATAGGTGGCGTAATCAAAACCCTTGGGATATTTCGCACGAGATCGCCAGACGATTATTATTTGTCAAAAGGGTGGTGTTATTTTTTACTACAGTTTTAAAGCGATCGAAGTTTGTAATAGGACTTTGCGCATCGTGCCTGGTAAACTTAAAAATATGTAAGTATTGTGGATTATAAACTATATAACCGTGCTATAAAACTATTAGTGGTGAAAAAGGGGAAGAGCACAAAGGATAATTATTATTCCTAGACTTATTTAGATAATATTTTCAAATAAGTTGGTTCATTTCTAGGAATCACACACAAGGAAAAATATTTTAATTATTTCCTGTTAAAAAATGCAGTCTCACTGGATTACCGGGAAGAGTCTAACGAAACGTCATTTAAAAAAAAACATACAAAATGTAAGAAGAAATAGATATCGAAATATTATGTTACTAAAAAAATGTATAAAACCACTCCGACTTTTCTATTTCTACCGGTTTCGAGACGTAACCCGTCTCTTCGTCAGGACAAATGCAATTAAACCAACATGCAAATACCAGTACAAACGGTGCGATTCTCTAAGGTTTTAGACACTTCTGCGCATGAACGAATTCAGTACAAAATCGTATGCGCAGTAGTTTAAAAACACTTACAGAATCGAAGCGCTGCGGGTTACTGATTTATTAATACGTTAATATAATAAGCTAATAAGATAATATAATAAACAGAGTTCACGTAAAAAACATCGAAAGAGTCCGGCATAAATTTTTGCGCTTTATTAATTGTAAATTAAATATTCCTATTGTAAACATAAATTATAACTTTTTAAATAACTTTCTGAATATACAAACATTAGAAAATAGAAGAATATTAAATGATTTGCTCTTTCTGTTAAAAGTATTAAAATCTATGTTTGATTGTTTGTCAACTAACAAATTTAATTAGTATACGAGTGCCTGGGGTCGAGTTACCCGTAGTAATGCACTATTTTACTGCAGCCAATCATCGACCATTACAGTGCTAACTCACCGATACGAAGAATGCACGCACTGGCCTGCTAACAAGTTTTCTAACAATATTGATGTGTTTCAACACAAATCTAGTGCATTTTAGGGAACAGTGTCTGGATGCCATCTTTGGCGGTAATGAATAGCTACCTACTGTGTAATAATTTTAAAATGTATATGTAATTGCCCTATGGGCGTAAAAAAACAATAAAATAAATAAATAAATAAAAATAATAAGATAATATATTATCATAATATGCTAATAAGATAATAAATCAGTAACCCTTGGAAGCTTGGCTTAGTGAAGCATGTACAGTGTACAGGTCGCGTCATGTAAAAAGAAGGCTGGAAGAAAGTGGAGGGGATAATCGTCTAATGCGCTAATGCGCAGCTTGACCGCCAGCGTTCTTTTTACATGACGCGACCTATATCTAATCTGCAGCAAGTCGATTATTTATTTTTGTGAAACTGCTATCTGAAATTTGCATGTTGGTTTTACATAAATTAGGGTACACAAGAACTCCCCACTTTTAGGTAAGTGTATAAAACGAGATTTTGAAAATCGCAAATGATTGAAAAATTACAATATCAAGGGATTTTTTTTTCAAATTTTTACGATGTCATATGAATTTTTTAGCGCGGTTTTGAAATAGCGCTTTTTCAAATCGCTCGCAAAATCCTCCATTTAGCGCGCATGCGGTGTGACGTCACAGCAATATAGGCGCTCACTACGGAATGAATTTCACGCCTTCCACGGTAGACGGGTATGACGTCATTAGCCAATAACGGGCGTTAAAAGTCACTCGTAATTTCGTGTTTTTAAAACATAAATTTATAAATGAAAATAAATTTTTTTGATCATTGTGTTTTATATCGTTGGAATTGTAAAAATATACTTTAAATATTTGTAGCGTTTTCAAGGATATTCATGTTATCTGGAAGAACCCTATTAATGCGACCTACTCCATACTTACACAATACATTTGACTGATCTAATATTTTAAATATCTTGAATTGAAATTAGTTGAATTGGAACTTATTCACTTTATTTTCCCGTTTTTCCGGTTTCCTACCAATCAAAGTATTACATAGGTTACTTTATGAAATTAATAAAGTTATATTTTTAATAGTATTTGACATCATTTTCATTAATGTAGATTTTGGAGCGAGTGCCAATTGAGATTTAATAGCCGTAAAATGAACACATCTCATTTTCTAGAAATCCGTCAGTCAGAAAGAGTATGGGAGATGCGGACAGAAATACAGAATCATAATACTAATATCTACAGTAATATAGAACAGTCATAAATTAAATTTCACAAGAAATGCTCCGGAAACCGAAGCATTCCAAGACATTGCCGAGCGGCAGAACTGCAAAAAATGTAAGTACATTTATGTATATAAAATATAAAAGAAATACTAAAGTTAATTAGATGACGATTTTTTTTATGAAAAAATAAATATTTGAGTTCTTATGATACCAGATATTATTGATATCCCAACAGAGACAGAGAAACTCTGGAAACGAATGTGGATTATCTAGGCGTTTACAGGGCTTATGACATGTCATTGGCTGGGTTAAGTGGGCACTTGATGTATTACAACATTCCCCATTACGCCCATCATCAAAATTCAATCCAAATTTTTAATTTTATTTGACCCTTAGCTTTCGAGAAAATTTATTAAGAAGTTGATTTTTTTCCGATAATTTTTTGCAAATTGTTGGCATATATCCTTTATTTAGTCAAATAACTACTACTTAAAAAAAAACAACATAAAAAACTGCATTTTAATAAGAATTCATGAAATTTTAGAAAATCTGCGGTACCTACCTAGGTAATTTTTTTTTTTTCAACTCAAATTCCAAAGTCATATTACACATTCGACTCCAAATATGATGCAGATTCACCAGTTTTCGGGTTGTACCTAGAGTTTTGTCACTCTATATAAAACCTGTGAGGCAAACTCGGGATTTTTTCCCTAACAGACGAAATCATTTCTGAGAGAATTTCGCAAAAAAACTTTACAGTCAGAAGTTCAGAAGGAAAATAATTAAGTCTCGAGAACTTGCTGGTGTAATGAAATTCCACGGGGATTAGGCGGTGGGGGTGGGGGTGGGAGCCGTACTGGAGAGCAATATCCCAAGTTTAGGGATGCGCAGAGCGTAAACTACTATCGATGCATCGGTCAGCCCAGTGCCAAAACCGCGATTTGCAGAACGTCTATTCGAGATGTCGAGTTTAGAAATTATAAACATTTTTCAATGGCGATCCAGATTCAACCAGTAGCTCAATCACAGATGATTGTAGACGTGCTTAAAAAACGTGCTAAGCATTTGACCGATCACAATGAACATACGTTCATATCACGGTCCGCTTGCCAACGCACCATAGATGAAAGGCATACTTTGACAAAATTTTCGTTTTATTGCTTTCTCAAACAGATTTAAAGCAAATAAATGGCATGATAAATTGTGCACAATCAATTAAAACTATAAAACTAAATTATTTTACAATTTGAAATCTCAACAGAGACGAGAAAACTTGGAAGGGAATATGGATATCTAGGCGTTTACAGGGCTTATGACCTGTCAAGTATTTGGACACACTCAAAATGTTGTTTATAAATGATTTTACTTTATGAAAATTAATGTTGGAAGCACTCACTTTGTAGTTATTCATTATATAAACTATTTAAATGAAAACACTTTGTTTTTTAACTACTTTTTTTTATTTTTTTATTAAAAACTCCCGACCGGTTTCGAAACAACACGTGTCTCTTTGTCAAGGGTACAAGAATGAATGAAAATTGGATAATGAAGTAAGTTGTGTCAGTGCATATGTTCAATGGTCAGGTCTATTGTTTGTCTAAGGTTGAGAGATGAATGGATGGGTGGGTAATTTATGACTTTTTTTTTATTTTTATGGATTAGATATTTTTAAGTTAAGAAGGGGGCTGTAGGAAATATTATTTATTTGATTATTTATTAAGTTGCGATTATTATTTAAAGACTTTTTTATTTCAAAAATTTCTAAATTGTCTAATTTTAATAGTTTATGTTCTACATGTAACACTTTTAGCCCGGTATCTTTATTGAAATTATGATTATTTTCTATTAAATGGTTCGCAAATTCTGAAAAATTATTATTAGATAAACAACGCAAATGTTCTTTTAATCGAATATTTTATGTTTCTCTTTGTTTTTCCAATATATTGTGGCATCACAGTCGTTACAGTTTTAATTGATATATACCAGATTTATCATATTTTAAAACTTTATCTTTCTGATTTTTTAATAATGCACCTAAATTATTTTGACGTATAGAATGCTGGTTGTATGGTTGGAGTGGTAAATTTAAAGAAAATATTTTTAGAAAAAATTATCATTTACATATATAAATGCGTCTCCATTGTTTATCTGACTTATTATTTTTATGGTTTGAATATAAATGTTTATTGATTATTACGCGTTTTTGTTTTTGGTTTAGGATTTTATTGATTATATTTTCATTATATCCGTTATTGTAGGCAATTTGTTTTATTGTGTTTAGTTTCTTTTTGAAAATTCTCTGTAGACAATGGAACATTAATTAATCGGTGAATCATGGAATGAAAGGCAGAATGTTTTTGGGAAATGGGATGATTAGAAGAATTGTGTATTATTGCATCTGTGTATGTGGGTTTTCTATAAAATATCAAATTCAATTTTTTTGTTTATTGTTGTTAAAGTTAAATCTAGGAAATTCAATTTTTGTGTCTTTTTCTATTTCTAATGTAAATTTAAAACAAAGAGAAACATAAATATTCGATTAAAAGAACATTTGCGTTGTTTATCTAATAATAATTTTTCAGAATTTGCGAACCATTTAATAGAAAATAATCATAATTTCAATAAAGATACCGGGCTAAAAGTGTTACATGTAGAACATAAACTATTAAAATTAGACAATTTAGAAATTTTTGAAATAAAAAAGTCTTTAAATAATAATCGCAACTTAATAAATAATCAAATAAATAATATTTCCTACAGCCCCCTTCTTAACTTAAAAATATCTAATCCATAAAATAAAAAAAAAGTCATAAATTACCCACCCATCCATTCATCTCTCAACCTTAGACAAACAATAGACCTGACCATTGAACATATGCACTGACACAACTTACTTCATTATCCAATTTCATTCATTCTTGTACCCTTGACAAAGAGACACGTGTTGTTTCGAAACCGGTCGGGAGTTTTAATAAAAAAAATAAAAAAAGTAGTTAAAAACAAAGTGTTTTCATTTAAATAGATTTTACTTTACTTACAGTTTTGGCGTATTTTCCATATTTGAAGCGGTAATTAATAATCCCGATCGATAACTTTTAACGAATGTTCCATTGTGATCGCGAAAACGTTTAAACATCCATAATGAGAAATCGTTATCACGTCACTTATTAGCACGTCGATAGTCATCTGTGATTAAGCTACATGAGTTGTAGGAACCTCCCATCACAAGGCATATATAAAGATAGGAAGACTCGCTGGGCAGGCCATGTCGCAAGGATGGAGGACATCCGACCACCTAAGAGGCTCCTGATCCATAAACCAACGGGTCGAAGGAGTATCGGGAGACCTAATTTAAGGTGGTTGGACTGTGTGGAGAGGAACACACATCCTTGGGCATTGACAATAGGAAGGAAGTAGCCGGAGACAGACGCGAGTGGAGACAGTTTGTGGATTCCATATGCTCCACATAGGGAGCGGATATGGTATGATGATGAGGAATTACGTATTCATTATTTGCATCTAATGTTGCATAGGGTACTGTATCGGTATACCACCAGCTCCCGTGCGTTTTATAAAATAAAAAAAAGCATAATAGATCGATGAAAATATGTAAAAATATCGATTTTGTTTTCAATTGGATTCGCATCACTAAGTTCCTAGACTCGGTTGAATTTCCAGTCCCACTAGTCGCTAGATATCGACGGTTTTATAATGTTATATTATATTATATAATATGAGCAAAGGAAAATAATACAGAGGGACATGAAGATATCAAGTCGCTTGATATCATTTTCTCTTGCGCAAACTATGTCGCTTGGAAACTTTTTCCTTTCCAAGTTCGATATGATTAATGAACAAAATATTGTTAGGGAGAAAAGCAAAGACGGGGTGGAAAATAAGAGTAAAGTAGACTAAGGTAATTAATACTTTTAGATTTTATGTACTGTAAATTTTTACTTATTTTTTTATTCATGCAAGCTTCATTATTTTTATTTTTATATTTAAGTAAGGTAAATGATTATGGATATAATAACAACAACTTTTTGAACGAATACAAATACTTGTAGACAAATTACTGGATTATACCCATGCTTGGCTGACGTCAGACATTAAAAATGTTAATGAACCCAGCCAATGACAGGTCATAAGCCCTGTAAACGCCTAGATAACCCACATTCGTTTCCAGAGTTTCTCTGTCTCTGTTGAGATATCAATGATGTCTGATTATAGATATATTTGGTTTTCTACAAAAATTATGTAATCCTATTGTACTCACATACAATAATTTAACAGGACTGCCAATACCCAGCTTTGACCATAAATAAATAAATATGTATCCATAATACATGGAGTAACAAAAATCACAGTACAACCCGAAAACTGGTGAATCTACATCACGTTTGGAGTCGAATGTGTAAGATGATTTTTGAATCTGAACTTCAAAAATATTTTTTTCTCCATTCAAAGCTTTTATAAGTAATTCTGCAAATAAATTTGAGTATAAAAATAGATCTTTCAATTACAAATTGTCAATATTTGGTTATACCAACATCAAGTCATATACGCCATACCGGTCCCTATGTCTAACTAACTAAACCATCACGCCATTTTCTCCGTTAGGGGTAGAGAGGATAGAACGCCACACCACTCTGTCCTGGCATACTTCTCTTGCTTCCTCCACATTCATACATCTTCTCATGCACGCACGTCGATTATTCCGACTTCTTACATGCCCACTTTCAAGCACTGTTTTACTTGATCATGCCATGTCTTTCCTCGGCCTTCCTCGACTTCTACATCCAGGCACAGTCGCATCATATATTTTTTTAGCCGTTCTTTCATCATCCATTCGCTCTACATGACCAAAACCAACGTAAAAGACCTTTCCTTAATTTTGTCGATAATGCTTATCTCAGCCTTGCATTCTGCTCTAATTTTCAACATTAGTGCACCTATCATACATAGTTTTGAACCACACATTCGCCTGAGAGATCGCATTTCAACTGCATTCAATCTACTTTCATCCTTATTTTTCCAACTCCATACTTCGCTTCCATACTATCCAGCGATGGTTATATTAAGTAAAAAGGTCTAATAGAATTCTGCAACCATTATTCACTCTCTTGAACCAACCTTGTTTTTTGTATTTGGTATAATAAATCCAATACTGTGTATTCGCTTTAAGTTTTTATGGTTGTAATTGACCCCGTGCAACTTATACGTAAAATTTTATTTGATTCGTTGTGCATAAACTCGTTCAGAAAACTGTACAATCCGTCAAAAGACACTATAAACATGACATGTATACTTTTAAAACGCTATCGTAAAATATTATCGTGTGTTTGCACCAATCACCATATTAATTTTACATATACATATATGTATTTTCTTACGTTCCATAAATTGGTCAAGAATAACTCAACTTGTCAGAAAGGAAACAAAATGATTTGTGATTGATTAGATAGTGGAAGATAGATATAGTTATCTGTTTTTTCAGTGTCTCAAAATACAAATGGAACATTAAAGTATGGAAGTTTTTTCTCGATCACAGATCAGTACCGATCTCGGTAATAAGCGACGTTGGAAGCGATTATGATAACGATTTCTTACCCATGGATGTTTAACGTTCTCGCGATCACAATGGAACACGCGTTAAAATTTTATCGATCGGGATTATTAAACGAGCGCATACTAGTCGCGAGCCATTTCCCGAGATATATCTTATTCGCACAAAATCTTCATTCAATCTTTATTATAATTTAGCCGGTTTTCGGCAAGCCAAATATTGAGAAAAAGCAGTCGACATAATAAAAAATCAGACAAGCGCGATGATTTGACGTTTGACGTAAGGCCGCGATATAGCGTAGATCGGCTCCCGCTCGGCTCAATCGTCAATTCCTCGGCTTCAGCGATTTCGCGGTATTTGAATCGGTATGTCATTGTGATCGCTCAAATCGTTAGCGTTAGCACGTGATTAGCACGCTTTTAACTACGTCGATAGTTATCTTTGCTTGAGCCACTGCTCTCTTTGAAAAAGCTATATTTTTTGTTCATTTAATTCAATGGATTTTGCAAGCAGAAACCCACTAACTTAGCTAAAAACGTAATGCTAATAAAAATTACGTCGTATTTTACAAGCAATCAATATAATATCAATGCTCAATAGCAAAAACGCTTTACATCATAAAAAACGTTGCGACTAGTTTAATAATGAAAAATTATTTCCATTTTATTTTTTTACAATTTATTTACGTTGCGAATTTTTTTTTTTTTTATTACTTGAAATAGCATACATTCTATACAAATATAAAATGTACTCTAATATTAACAATAAATTCATATTCATAAATACAATAATAACACACCCTCATCACACATTATAATTCGACACATTAAAATCTTTAACTTTATTTTTATATTTTGATATTTTTTTTTCTTGGTATATATTCTTTCCCATTTCATGATATACTTAACTGCCTTAAATAGGACCGAATTCTGGTGATCCAACACCTTTTCTTCTATATGGTAGTCTTATTTTATCTTTATTTCTTGTTTTTGTGTCCGTGTTTTGATTTTTGATTTATCTATTTTTTTCCAAAATTATGATTTTTTGTAGTTTACAATTATTTCGGAATACATAATAGCATTGCTAATAGATAATATAAATATTTTCGTAACTTGCTTTAATGAACATCAATATTAACTGTTCGGCTAGAAACGGACGCGCTATATTGGTGTGAAAGATAGATGACATACAATATTACTTCCAGTCTTTCCGCTTTATGCAGACAGTTATCAAGAAGCACGCGAAAACTGTACACTTTTCTGTCCCGTATAAAGTGCGCCTAGTCGTCCGGTCCCGATTGTGGTGAATGGAGAAGAATGAACAAAAACAATAGTATTTTTCTGAACAAAGGCATAAAATAATAAGGTAGTGAATATTCACATATCTACGCCTTTTGGAAATGCCAAAGTATAATAGAGGAAGTTATTAAAAAAAAATACTGTTAGTTTTTTTATCTACACATTTTCCTCATCCGCTCCCAAGTTACGCTACTGGCCATGCACTCGTACACCCAAGTGCAGTGAATCAATTATTTTTTCCGTGGAAGACAAAATTATTAGTATTGCGCTTAGAACTGCCAGATGAAACATAATGAGGAAATCCACTGTCTACCCGATATTAGAATTCGTTAAAAATGCCGGTTGCAATGTAGACGCGAAAATTAAAAAACGTGGTAAGTGGGATGAAGGTTATCCCAAAAACGCACAGCGCATTAAAAAATAAAAAAATGTGATAAATAGCATTCATATTTCAAAATCTAAAAGTAAAGCGTCACTCCTTGTATCTAAGTGTAGTGTTTAATCGGTTTCGTTTTTAAACCACCCGTAGCCTGTCGCGTTACCCTGCTAGTTTAATATGGAATACTGCACACATACAAGAAGTTCTACTGCCTAACTCAAAGATGCCGCCATTCAGTCTCCCTAGAACATAGCTATTACAGTTATATGACAGGTTGAGTATCGACTTGGTAACATCATTTAATCTTTAAAATTCTCCCGCGTCAGTTTTGAATAGATACTTTCTGACAGGTTTTGTTCTAACTAGAGAAATACCATGGCCTTACAAATCGTTTTATGAAGTCCACTTACTGCCAAAATGACGCAGTAGTACATGGTGTATTAATCGCGATATGAAATGATGCCACTTTAAAAAATCGTCTATATTCATCAATACTTATAAAAATTATACTTGAGGAAAACAGTGGATAAGTGAATTTTATATATATATTTTTAATTTAACCCGTCGGGAATTGAACCCGTCGAATTACTAGTTCCCTTATCATTGCACAAACATTTTATTTTTTTTGTGAAAAAGAAACATCGATTTCTTATGATACAACTCAAGTATTCAAGTTTTAGGGCTGCAGATCAAACAGTCGGAAATAACTGTGTCAGAAAAGCAAGGAAACAAAGTTGTGCTGGGAGTGGGATATCGAACCTAGAGATTCTAATCCTGAATCCTCGAATCTACCCCTAGACTATCATTAATTCCATCTATATCATAATTTTCTATGGCCATAGAACCATGGGGAACAAATCGTACGATGGATTCGGCGGCGTAGTGAAGCCGCGGTTCGATTCCAGGAAGATCACGCGTTCGATAGCCGGCCGGGACGATAGGACTAGTTTTTGCGATGCTGTTGCTAAGCTTTTGCTAGGATGACGAGGGTCGAACCTGCATTATTTATTAAACACAAATAACAGTATGGTAAACTACACAAAAATACTCGAAGATATATTATTTCCAGGCGTCCTTCTAGTAGGCAAGTGATTAAATTCGGTTAAAATCTCACCTACAGCCAAAAAGGGAGATAGCCAAAATGCTTAGCAAGTTTCTCAACAGATGTCTCAAGCGCTACAAATGTAAAACGACGAATAAGAATACAATATACACACAAGTTTCGAAATTTCTCGTATATAGTGTTATCAGATGATTGGCGGAATTGGGAATGTTGTAATGCATCAAGTGGCCACTTAACCCAGCCAATTACAGCCCTGTAAACGCCTATTTTATGTGAAAAACCGCAGAAGGTATAGAGTCAATAAAACAGCAAAGAAACTATTTTTTATAAAATTATTTACTACATGATCCCAAAACTATAAAAGATTATTATTATCAACGAATTTCAATTAATTACATATTTTATTATCGTAAAAACTGAATAAAGACATGTTGTTTTCCGATGAAACTGGTGTTCGGCAATTAAAAAAATGTTTTTGATAAAAAAAACTATTCCATTGATGTTTTTATCCGCCCTATGATCAAATGCCTTCAAATGCCTTCTTTTATCAACGACCTAGCCCTACTCATACCATTTCCCACAAACATCCATCTCCTCTTGGCAAGCAAAAATGTTTCTATTTATATACTCCTACTTCAATTTTTACACATTCACAAAATAAACCTGTAAATATATATTAAAAAAACAATAATCATTTATTAAAGCATATTTTAACTTGACATTGGCAAAGGCATTATATGTTTAATGCAACGCCATATTTTATAAAAAAAAAAAAAAAAAAATGTTTTTATCCTTCGCAAAGGACACAAAAACAAGATTATTGAAATTATAATGGTCGGGTTTTGACTTTTTGCAAGTTATGCGCGGAACCCGACATAATTTCATTATTTTGGGACAAAAGTTCTGCCCATTAATAAACAGAGTTCAAAAACTCGCAAATTTTAAAAACATATTCCAGTATAATTTGGTTTATCTGATGTCTGTTGATCGACAACTTTGAACGGGACTTCAAACTTATTTAGATTGAAACAATTAATAATTGTTTAGAAAATGATTTAAGACATGATTGTAATTTGCAATTTCGTTTCTTGTTATCACAACACAACTAACTAACTAACCATCACGCCATTTCCCCGAAGGGGTAGGCATACATCTTCTCACGCATCCACGCCGATTATTCCGACTTTTCAAATGACCACTTTCAAGTATTTGTTTTACATGATCATGCCATGTCTTATATTTCTAAAGTAATTTATACCTACCAACGTAAAAGACCTTAATGCTTATCACAGACTTGCATTCTTGGCATATTTTAAATTATATGATGAAGTACGATTTTTAAAGTTGCACATTTCAAATACCGCGCAATTCGCACTATGTACTAACGCGCGTCATTTTTGCATTTAAGTCTACGTCGTAAAACGGGTTTTTTTACAAGGCCATGGTATTTTCCATACCTAAGGGGTGGTCAAAAATGCTAAGCAAATTGACCGATCACAATAAAACATACCGTCATATCAACTGTCATATACTGTTAACACCATAGATGAATGGCGGCCATCTTTTTTGCAATAGAAGCTTGTATGTAGATTGTATTCCATATTGCTTTGCCATCAACGCGGCTACGGGGTTTAAAAACGGAAATAACACTACACATAGATACAAGGAGTGAACGTCATTGTTTAAGATTTTAAAAATGAATGCTATTTTCAACATTTTACTTTAATTTTTTGCGTGCGTTTTTTGGGATATTTCATCCCACTTCAAAATTTTTAAATATTCGCGTCTACACGAAAGCATTTTTAAAATTCAATTCCGGGTAGCAGTGGATTCCTCTTGTGATCGCGAAAACGTTTAAACATCCATGGTAAGAAATCGTTATCACGTCGCTTATTAGCACGTCGATAGTCATCTGTGATTGAGCTACAGCGCTTCGATTCTGTAAGTGTTTTTAAACTACTGCGCATACGATTTTGTACTGAATTCGTATGCGCAGAAGTGTCTAAAACCTTAAGCTATCTTTATATGGCGCAGTTTTATCACACACAGTTTTTCTGTGCAGTCTGAAAACGGTCCCGTATAAAGCTAAAACTGCATGAAAAATGTGTGCGACTTGTGTCAGATTTAAGCTGACATGACAGTCAATGTTTTTTATGTAAACGTTTAAATAGAGATTGGTTTATTGTATGCTTTTTAAATACGTCAAAAAAAAACAATAACATACATACATAATTGTTTAAATATACAATTTCCTGAGAGCAAACATACGATAATAACTTACAATCGCGTTTCAAAAATACACATATTTAGCGTGTCTTTTGACAGAAGTTTGACAGACTGCACAGTTTTCTGAACAAGAAACTGTGTAGTTTTCTGAACAAGAAACTGTCTCATATAAAGTGGGCATTAGAGAATCGCACCGCAGCAGGAGCGCTGAATGAAATAATATTGCTTGCAATTCAAATCCGGAGTGTGTGTAGAGTTGGCGAGCCTCTGCAAGCCGGGGAACGCTAAGAGAACCTATAAATAAAGATCCGATCTAAGTTTTGGTAAGACTCGACATATAGAAAGATTGCCATCGACGTGTGACAGTCTTACAGGACGGCGCGGCGCGGCGGGATCCCGCAGCGTGAATATTAAATTACGTGTAATAAGACAAAACATAGAATATATGTGTACCGCCCACATAAAGGTATGCCATATCCCTAACAACTAAATTATGGAGGCAATGGGAACACGTGATTTGCCAAAGGTACAAAATGCAATTCTGCATCATCGCATACAAAGAAGGTTAGTTTAGTAAGCCAACAGGATCGGACTTACGACAGAAAATCATTCTGTAAAAGTTTATAAAGGTAATGTGGCGAGATGGTATTTGGATGGTAAAATACCATCTCGTCAACTTTATTGAATGAGTATTGCATTAAATAAAAGATGTTACTTACGTATGCAGGTTGTTTTATTTAACAAAGGTAACTTAAACTATGTACACGTTATATTTAAAGCAATGATTGAGAAATTGATCACGAGATGTTCTGGAGTGTGTCGGAAGCGGCTGGCGGCAGCGGGAGCCCAAGTGAAAGTGAAGTCTCTAGTTGTTCAGTTCTTAGTTTCCGGTTATCGATATATGGGGTTGCCATAGTAATAATTAACACTAACTACCCATCACGCCGTTTTCCCGTAGGGGTAGGCAGAGAGGATAGAACGCCATACCACTCTTTCCTGACAGACTTCCTTTGCTTCCTCTACATTCATACGTCTTCTCATGCACATACGCCGATTATTCCGACTTTTCACATGTCCACTTTCAAGTACCTGTCATGCCATGTCTTTCTCGGCCTTCCTCGGCTTCTACATCCAGGCGCACTTGCATTTAAACTTCTTTTAGCCGTTCTTCCATCACTCGTTCGCTATTTGTGTGGTAAATAGAATGTTTATACATATACACAGATAGGTACGCAAAAGGTTCGTGTACCGTTTATCACAATAATAATTAAATATCTACTAGGCGAAGTGACACGAATCTTGAAAAAAACTACAGTGCCTATTATTGTCTTATTTCGAATTGTTTTTTTTTTAAAAATACAAAATTTGCTGAAATCTTCAAAAAAAAAAGCTTTTCCAAGAAGAAAAATAATTAAAGCTTCGATTCTAAAGTCATATTACACATTGAACTCCAAATATGATGTAGATTCATCAGTATTCGGGGTTACGCTACGAGTTTTGTTACTCCATATATGGTTTGTTTGTTTGTACGTTTTTATTTAGCGCAAAAGTGTCTATTACAACTAATATAATACTTTTTTTTTTCATCTAAATATTTATAACTGATCACAAAGATGCTTTTTATGTTTTAATAGGTATACACTGATTTCAAATATCTTAATTTCGTATCTATAGTGTAAGAAATCAAATCTCTTACAAATATTCCAGCAAGCGGTTCTATTCTTGTTACCATTCCAACTAAAAAACCTCATGATTCCTGTTAAATAAACATAACATGATAAACAAATGACCAAATTTTGAAAAAAACCAATTAAAATTTGTCTTTATTGTGTGTAGCGATATGGTTTTGCCGCATCCCAACATACATTTCAAAAAAAAATTCCTATACAGAAAAAAAGTGATGTCTAAGCTCTCCACTATCGCGAAGTATGCCGAAGTTGGTGTAGAAGTAGATACATAATGCCTTAGTAGTAGGTCACATCTACTTTATACGACTTAAGCCCACTTTATATGGCGCAGTTTACTACACAGTTTCCTGTGCAGTCTGAAAACGGTCCCGTATAAAGCTAAAACTGCATGAAAAAACTGTGTGCTCTGAAAAACATCTACTTTATACGACTTAAGCCCACTTTATATGGCGCAGTTTATACTACACAGTTTCCTGTGCAGTCTGAAAACGGTCCCGTATAAAGCTAAAACTGCATGAAAAACTGTGTGCTAGTGTCAGATTTAAAGCTGACATGACAGTCAACTTTTTTTTATGTAAACGTTTAAGTAGACATTGGTTTATTGTATGCTTTTAAATACGTAAAAAACCAATAACATATTTACATTATTAGCTAAATATAAAAATTTCCTGAGAGCAAACATACGATAATAACTTACAATCGCGTTTTCAAAAATACACATATTTAGCGTGTCTTTTGACAGAAGTTTGACAGACTGCACACTTTTCTGAACAAGAAAGTGTGTAGTTTTCTGAACAAGAAAGTGTGTAGTTTTCTGAACAAGAAACTGTCTCATATAAAGTGGGCATTAGAGCAACTTTCCAATGAAGGAGGAAAATGGCGAGGAACTCCGCGAGAGTGTAGAATTTACAAAAGATTCGATTAAAAAAGTATGAATAACTTATAATTTAAAATAGATAAACAACATTTTGAGTGTGTCAAAATATTTGTAGACAAAAATATGGCCTAGATATCCATATTTCCTTCCAAACTTCTCATTGTCAATAAAATAGATAAATCCAAGAATATCTCTGTGAGGGGCGGGTTCTCAAGAACATAATAATACCTGTGTATGGGTATAATGTTCTCGTAAAGAGCGCGGTACACGATGTTTTGTGGAGTACCTTCAACGGCCATTTCGTGTGGTCCAGTCAGCGAAAGTGGTGAGAGGACCACTAACCCTGCGCTGGCAGGGTTTTATATACCCCGGGAAGATTCAGTATGCTACGCCAAGAGGACTACGAGTACAGGAATATCATGTCAAGAGGACTATGAGTACAAGAATATCATGTCAGAGGGACTATGAGTACAAGAATATCATGTCAGGGGGACTATGAGTACAAGAATATCATGTCAAGAGGACTATGAGTACAAGAATATTATGTCAAGAGGACTATGAGTACAAGAATATCATGCCAAGAGTAAATGAGTACAAGATTATCATGTCAAGGGGACTATGAGTACAAAAATATTATGTCAAGAGGACTATGAGTACCTACAAGATTATCGTGTCAAGAGGACCATGAGTACAAGAATAGGAGTTTTTTTTTTTTACGGAAAGTAAGATAATAAACTAAAAATTGGCTCCACTTCAACAGGTCAAGAGGCCCCGCAACAGAGCGGAACTATATCACAAATACCAAGTTTTGAGGAAAATCAATGTTGATTTTTATAACTGAAGCTAGAGGCTGATCATCTTGCCTTCATGCAATGAAAGATCATGATACACTGCACTCGGTGTCTTTAATGCAATGTCCAGTTTTCTATGAAAGGAAAGAAGGAAAAAATTGAAAATTGCATCTTTAATTACAATTATTATTTGTATTGGCGATAATGGTTATTATCAAATAATCCACACAGACACACCCTCTCTCTCAACCTCTCACACACACATACCGCCTCTCCTTCTCACAAACGTAACCCCCCCTTTGCAGTTTTAAGTAAAATTTAAATTGTATAATACTTATTTTCACCCACCAATTTTGTTCAATGTAATTAATATTTTAGTGGATCTCTGTAATTATTGTCTTATGATATGCTAACTTAGCCTTTTATCTTACACAGTGTATCACTTTTGAGTTTCTTAAGAAATAAAAAAGTAAAGATTAAAAAAATAAAACTTTTGTTTGCGCCGCGAGGGTTAGTTTGCCAATAACCGGTTTCCTCCGACGGAAACGGTCGCACGCAAGCGACGGCGGCGGTTTAGTAGGACTTCAGTGAACCCTTTATGTACATAACTATAGCAAAAAATACACACAATATAAGATACAATACACGAATGTGTAATATGACTTTTTAATTCAGGTTAAAAAAAAAAAAAATTTTTTTCTTCGCCTAAAAGCTTTTGTTAGTACCGCAGATTAAGTAATTTAATGAATTCTTATAATGCGGTTTTTTATGTACAGCATAAATTTTACTAAAAATAAATTATATTTGATAACAATTTGTAAAAATTATCGAAAACAAAAATCATCTTCTTAATACATTTTTTCGAAAACTATGGGTCAAATAAAAAATTGTTATTCTACAAAATCGTCTCCAAATATGACGTAGATTCACTGGTTTCCCGCTTGTACATCGAGTTTTGTCACACGGGGTATATATTATCTTACAATATATGTATAAATGCAACATGACCGCCTGCAGTCTACAGACTGCTGACACACTCATGCACCAGTCCTGGTCGAGGACGACCTGTATTTAATACAAATCGATGAAATTTATTTTAGACTTTCTACAAATGCAATTATTGTACATATATATTAAAGGTGATGATGGCGAATGCAGATATCTTATACTAGTCATATATGGCATGTATGCCACGGTTTTTTATAATATTTTAAAATAGTGCAGAGACGGAAACGTCTCAAAAACGATAAATCAAAGAATACAATAGGTAGTTTCTTACTAAGGCAACATTAGTAAGTTGATAAAAAATATAAATGCTCGCAGCCTCAAAAGAAAAAAAACTTTTGAACTTAGAAGATAATTATTATTTCGACCCCCCTATTAAACAACTAAGGGCGTTTGTCCCTCTTCCATTCGCACTTTTCTCCGTATAAGAGGGGAGACGGTCTCCTGTCGAGCTAGCCTCCGGCAGGAAAACTCCCTTGTATTTTGTCGTGTTCTCATCGGTCTGTGGCCCTGTGGGTCTGTGGAGCGTGCCCATAGCTCGAAAGACCGCCATCTTCGACCGGTAGAAAAATTTTGCGTCTTTCGAAGCGTTTTTATGCGTTTTTTCCCTTTCAATGTATTTTTTATACAGACGTTATTTGCTTTTTTTTCAAATTTAACTCGATTCCGACTATTCTCGCGATGGGTTTTCGCAGCCGCTCCGTATCGTCCTTTCGAGTGCAATTTCATCAGCCGAAATGTTTTTTAACGGACATATTTGCGTTTGTATTTTCGGGCATTTTTTTTCCATACGATACCTCTCTATCCGACAAAGAAGACGTCCCGGTCGAAAAAACCACTACAGAGTTGTATTTTTTTTCCTGCCTGATCGACCACAGCGTCGCCGTCCAGACAAAAGTCACTAACTCTAGAAAAATTGATTTGAGATAAACAATGTTTGTGATTTATTGTACTTAACTGGATGATCAAATCCTCACTTTTGAAGTGTTTTCATTTAATGTTAAATTTTTACATAAGTGGAGAAAGTGACGTTTACCTGTTAAACATCATAACTTTTTCAATGAATTGTGATTCAAATAAAATAGCAACACTATCATATTAAAAACCAATTAACTGAAGTGTCTTTAATGCAATCTAAACCCTTACATTTACTCGACTTCCATATTGTGTCTTATGGAATACAGATAAAACAGGATATCTAGATATGCGAGGTGTTGCAATACGCGCATTTACGACGTAAGTGACAATACTGGGAAGGCTTGGAAGTTTTAAGGTCTTACCGATGACGCGCAGGAAGTCATAGGAGACGCCGTGGATAGGAGAGAGGAGAGAGAAAAGAGTAGTGGGTAGTGGGTGGTAGGCGGTGTTCGGCAGAAGTACAGTGTAGTATGAGGGAAAAGTAAAGAAACTATGGAGAAATCTTTCTTCTGCTAAACGTACTCTACACTTACAAACACACTTCACATACGATCTATTTATTGTCAGCGAGTGAGACTAATACCCACTTTAAACGGGACAGAAAACTGCACAGTTTCTTGCTCAGAAAACTGTACAGTGTATCGATACGTCTTTTTTCCCGTATCTTAACCTAATGGGGCATAGGAAACTGCATTGAAACAGCATGTGCAGCGTATCTTGATAATTTTATTACATGAAGTCAAGATGATCAGTCTTACGCTCCTCTTTTTATGACAAATTAATGGCCTTTTGATCACAAATTTTAATCTTACAATAGTTTTTTTTTTTTTTACACCTTTACTTTTTATACTGCTCTTTGGTAAATTTAGTGTAGACAATGTAAAGCGCACTTTATACGAGACAGAAAACTGCACAGTTTTCTTGTTCAGAAAACTGTACAGTCTGTTAAAAGACACGCTAAATATGTGTATTTTTTAAGCGCGATTGTAAGTAATTATCGTATATTTGCTCACAGGAAATTGTATAAAAACTAACAAACTAACAAACCGTCACGCCATTTCCCCGAAGGGGTAGGCAGAGAGGATAGAACGCCACACCACTCTGTCCAAACTTCTCTTGCTTCCTCCACATTCATACATCTTCTCATGCACGCACGTCGATTATTCCGACTTCTTACGTGCCCCCTTTCAAGCACTTGTGTGTACATGTGATCATGCCACGTCTTTCTCGGCCTTCCTCGACTTCTACATCCAGGCAGAGTCGCATCGTATATTCTTTTAGCCATTCTTTCATCATCCATTCGCTCTACATCCAGGCACAGTCGCATCGTATATTCTTTTAGCCATTCTTGTTTTCAACACAAATCTAAAGCATTTTAGGGAACAGTGTCTGGATGCCATCTCTGGCGGTAATGAATAGCTACCTACTGTGTGATCATTTAAAACTGTTTATGTAAAAAGCCCTATGGGCGTAAAAACAATAATATAAAATAGCTAATAATGTAAATATGTCATTTGTTTTTTACGTTTTTAAAAGCATACAATATACCAATATCTACTTAAACGTTTACATTAAAAAAAAACTTTGATTAACGGCCATTCAATATTCCATACAGTTATCGTTTTATACATGACGGTTTACAGACTGCACAAGAAACTGTACAGTTTTCTGTCCCGTATAAAGTGAGCTTGATTTCGAACACGATCACGTGACGGTCCACGCATCATTTACTGACAAATTAATATAGGTCAGTAATCACTGATGATGCATAACACAAAACCATTAAATTCCATCCAATCACCGCTATATCCACATTTTACTAAGAATTATAACAAAATAGTAGTTGTCAGTATGACGCGAACTTTTGTCGGGTGTCCGTATCATGAATCTCGATAAACAGGAAGACAACGTGGTTACCTTCCGCTGTCGATAAACTACTACTACTACTACTAATGTATGCCTTATCCACGCAAATGGTGCATAGGGGACTGGCTTGGTAAACCAAATGCAATGAATCTTGATTATTCATTGCACGAAGACAAGATGATCCGTCTTACGGTTCAGAGGCAGTCCAATGGTGCATAGGGCACTGCATCGGTACACCAAGTGCAGTGTATATTGATCATTTTATTACGTGAAGGTTAAATACTATAATATATAAACATCTAATAAATAAAAATCACTTTGTTTTTTGATTCACTTTTTATTTGAGTTATCACTAACTAGTTTCAGTACCACCGTACCATTAATTATGTTCTGCTTTTCAGAACATAATTAATAATCAAATAAATCTAAGTAATAGTCCCATTTTTAACGTATTTCCCCTCTACAAGAATCCCCCCTCAAACTCTCTACCCCTATCCATAGCTCAGCCCCTCCCCAAATCCATAGTTCCCCACCCCCACTAATTAGATGCAACATTGTATTTTACTGTTAGTTTTGTATTAGCTCTGATGATGGTACGGTGGTACTGAAACTAGTTAGTGATAACTCAAATAAAAAGTGAATCAAAAAACAAAGTGATTTTTATTTTATTTTAAAAAGTTTACAATGATTTACAAAGTTAATGGTGATAATATAAATAACGATCTAATAAATATTTCATATTGACCCCCTCGAAAATCGAACCCGTGCCCTCATGCACGTTAGGCTAACGCGATACCACATAACACAGTAGATAAAGCCAAGTTATTTTTTTAATGTATTTGTTGCGGATTAGGAAAGGAATAGTTTTTACCGACCATGTCAAGAGATAGTCATTCAAGATCGCAGTTCTGTAGCGGTAGGGGTGTGCACACGGGGGTGTGGCGGGGGTGGCGGTGTAACAGGAAGGGACGTGAACAGATTCGGCGAATTTCACTGAATCAGGGGGCGCGGGTGGCCCGTTCGCGAAATTCAGCCACCCTGCAAGTTTAGTCAAAGTTATATGGAAAATTTCCCCATACGAAAAAAATATGAATTACATAGTACCTACGGTTAAAAATGATAGTGATGGTTTTTTATTATTGTAGACTATATTTAGCTATTATTACTACTACTACTTTCCTTTATCCGCAACCAATGGTGCATAGGGCACTGCATTGGTACACCAAGTGCAGTGTATCTTGATCAAGAATCACTGCACTTGATGTGTTAATCCAGTGACCGATGCACCATTGGGTACAGATAAGGGAGAGCAGGATAAGGAAGAGTGATGATACATTGCTCTAAGGCTGAAGTGTAAAACAGACCATCTTGCCTGCATGTTAAAAGAGATATCGACAAACTGCACTTGGTGTACCAATGCACAAAGGTCCCAATTCAAGTATTAGCTGGCTAAAAATCTGGATTTGACAGAGCGCGAATATAATTGGTTACCATAATAATTGATAAACAGATAATCAACTAACAAAACTGCATACCCAAAAAAAATATAAAAAATCCTATCTGATTTGGCAACGTTGTAAACTCAACACTTCTGTAGAGCAACGATGCCGTATGCGATTGAGTATAATTTGTGCAGCGTAATTAGACACATGTAGTTTTCGCCCACTAATTATTTTGAATTATTTTTTTGATGGATTCAATAACTCAAGGTATGATCTTAATAAGTACATTTTTTAATTTTTTTTATTGTTATTATTCATACGTGATTTAATTGTTTTTATACAAAGCGAATTTTCTCAATATTTTTTTATTAAATAAAAACTTTCGAAGGTTCGGGAAAAAAAGGTAAACAGAACTAAGTTTTGTACTTTTTTTTAAAACATAGCTTAATTATTTGTGTTACTATCAAAGAAAAAAAAAACCTGCCACTTGGGTGCACTTTTGAAGATATAATTTTTTCCTTTCAGGTTCCTCACGAGCAATTTCTAGGCGTTCACTTTTTGCAATATGGATTATCCACCGAAAAGACCATTTTTCGTTTAAAAAGTTTTTACCTGTGCTTAAGAATTAAATAAAAACGTTATTTCCTGGCTTTATAGATACTTTAAAAAAATAGTTTAGTTGTTGAAAGTTTTGTGATGCAACTTGAAAATCGTTGGAAGAAAAGTCGCACACAGTTAAATAAATTACTTAATTGCAATGAAAAGTGGTTAAATATGGGTTTGCGTTTTGATGCTACTGAAAAAGTTCTTGAAGACATTACAGACGAAAAGCCCCGTGGGTCACCAAAAAACTATTTGGAGAGAGTTAAAGAAGTAAAAGAAGGAAAATTATTACTTTGACTGCTACACCGAGCAAAGAAGAATTGTGTCATGCTGCTTGTGTTAGTTTATACAAATCTAGAGAAAGAACTGCTCAACGCGTTTTAAAAGAAAGGAAAGGAAGGAAGTCAATAACTCCAAGAACAGCTTTAAGGGTAAAAAAAGCATTGGAAACTCACTTAAATCAAAATTAGTAAGGGGTATACCCCCAGACAAGGCATTGGCGATAATTGTTAATAACAAGTTGACGAAATGTCAGCATATTTGCATACGATTGGGAACAATTAATTATAATTATGTTTAATCTTTATAATTTTTGTCATGTTTATGTTATAAGCTTTCTTTATCTTTTCATGCTTACAATTTACACTTATAAAACAAAGTACAACATATTTTAAAATATTTTGTTAAACCTTCACGATTATTTATGTGCATTGCTCGTAGTTTTATCAATTCATGTTTTACTTTTTCTATTAGAAATAGTGATGTTTAAATAATTTTATCTTTACTCCAACCTTATGATTTTACCTATTCGCATAGCTTATAGAATTATCTTTTAAAGTTTTATCTAAAATTAATTTATAGCTTTTTTTTATCTTTGTTTTGGAAATGTCTATAATATATTATAAAAATGCCTTTTGGGCGTAAATAAATAAACAAATAATATTGTTTTAAATTTTACTTCGTTGTCCTAAATTACAGGTTGCCTAAACCCATATTATTTCGGTAAAACAAAAAAATACACGACTTAGCTTTTTATTTACGATTTCATTTTCTGATATTCAAAA
>JAGVSP010005480.1:0-33789 GCA_022494985.1 Micrasema minimum
CGCTGAAGATATCCCTGGAGGAGGGGAAGGTGATAAAGACCATGCAGTTCGACCCGTCCACGTCGGTGTTCGACGCCTGCAAGGTCATCAGGGACAAGATCCTGGAGGCCAACCTCGGAGAACGTGAGTCCACTGTACTGTTGCGACGGTTCCCTCGAGATAGCTCTCCTCCTCCTAGCTCTGGGAGGGCGAGGCACATACATGGAGTAAAAAAAGCTCGTAGTACAACCCGAAAACTGGTGAATCCACATCACATTTGGAGTCTGATGTGTAATATGGCTCTTTAATCTGAGCTTGAATTTTTTTTTTTTTTTTTTTTTAAACTATCTAACCATCACGCCATTTCCCCGAAGGGATAGGCAGAGAGGATAGAACGCCGCACCACTCTGTCTTGGCATACTTCTCTTGCTTCCTCCACATTCATACATCTTCTCGTGCACGCGCGTCGATTGTTCCGACTTCTTACATGCCCACTTGTTTTACTTGATCATGCCAGGGTTGTCTTTCTCGGCCTTCCTCGGCTTCTACATCCAGGGACAGTCGCATCATATATTTTTTTAGCCGTTCTTTTATCGTCCATTCGCTCTGCATGACCGACGTAAAAGACCATTCTTGATTTTTTTTTCTTACCGTAAAAGCTTTCATTAGTACCTCAGATTAAGTAAAATTTCACAAATTCTCATGGAAATGCGATTTTTTTATTTTATTATTTATTTTTTTCTTTCAGCCAAAGACTACGGCATCTTCCTGTCCTCCGAGGAGGACAACAAGAAGGGTGTCTGGCTGGAGCCGGGCCGCTCCCTGGAGTACTACATGCTGAGGAACGGGGACGTGGTCGAGTACAAGAAGAAGATGAGGACCCTCAGGGTCAGGATGTTGGACGGTGAGTCACACGCAGATCCCTCAGCGGGATGAGCACACAAACGCAATTTCTGGGGACGCAGAAAAATAAAGCGATGAATCACAAAACCATCAGTGCAATCCGTTCGTAAATCGGAGAATTAATAAGCGAGATACAATCATTTATAGTTTTTATTCCGCAATAGGGTTCTTCCCGATAGCATGAATATCCTTGAAAACGTTATAAATATTTAAAGTATATTTTTACAATTCCAACGATATAAAACACAATGATCAAAAATTTTGTTTTCAGCTATAAATTTATGTTTTAAAAACACGAAAATACGCCCGTTATTGGCTAATGACGTCATACCCGTCCACCGTGAAAGGCGTAAAATTCATTCCGTAGTGAGCGCCCATATTGCTGTGACGTCACACCGCATGCGCGCCAAATGGAGGATTTTGCGAGCGATTTGAAAAAGCGCTATTTCAAACCGCGCCAGAAAATTCATATGACATCGTAAAAAAAAAAAAAAAAAAATTCCCTTGATATTGTAATTTTTCAATCAATTTTTTTAAATAAAAAATAAAAAATCGGTAAGAACCATATTGATCGGTGACGTCACCAATCAAACTTTAAATGATTGTATCTCTGTTATTAATCATCCGATTTACAAACGGATTGCACTAATGTTCTTGTGAGTTTTTGCTTTATTTTTCTGCATTTACGGAAAATTTTCGTTTACAAGTTCATTATTGTTGTTTTTGCAATGACAAATTAGACTGATGCATGTATTAATTCGTTCCAGGCACCCTGAAGACTATGATGGTGGACGACAGCCAGAACGTGGCCAATCTGATGGTCGTCATCTGTACGAAGATCGGCATCACCAACTATGATGAATACAGTCTGGTGAGTCTGTGTGAGACAACGGAGGAAGCGACTCTTGGCATCAAAATCATCCGGCGAAGGCCATATACTATTTTATCCAGGGGCGTGCCATACATACTGAGCGATGACACGCCGCTTCACACTTTTTTCGGCCAATATTTCTAACTGTGAATATTTAAAAATTAAAAATATGCGACAATTTTTAGTTTTTAATATAGCTAAATATAACTTTTTTGTTTAAATATTCAAAAATTTTACTATATTATTTATATTATTGATATCCCAACAGAGACAGAGAAACTCTGGAAGCGAATGTGGGTTATCTAGGCGTTTACAGGGCTAACATCACAAACAACTTGAAAAAAATATTTTGGGAATACCTTACTTGTATACAGGGTGTAACAAAACTCGATGTACAAGCGGAAAACAAGTGAATCTTCTTGGATTCAATTTTGTAGAATAATTTTTTTTGATTTGAAGTTTTTTTTTTTTTTTTCGATTTTTTTTTTGCAAATTGCTATCAAATGTCATGTATTTAGTCAAATTAATACTATTTATAAAGGAAACAAAATTATAAAACGCGTTTTAATAAGAATTTGAGCAATTTTACTTAATCTGACAAACTTATGAAAACTTTTGTCTGAAGAAAATTTTTTTTTTTTTCCTTATAGATTAATAAGTCATACTAAAAAATCGTCTCCAAATACGATGTAGATTCAATGGATCAAGTTTTGTCGAGTTTTGTTACACCCTGTATAATCGCTTACCTATTTTTTAAATCACTGCACGCTCCTGATTCTAAGGGTATGAGTTGTATAATATTTTGTTGGTTTCAACAGGTTCGCGATGACATAAAGGAGGAGATGGACAACCTGGACAACAAATCCAACTACGGGACACTCACCTTGAAGAGGAAGCACGCTGAGAAGGAGCGAGACGCCAAGATGGACCAACTCAGGAAAAAACTTAGGACCGACGATGAAGGTAGAAATCCATTATTTTTTATCCTCATAAAAAAATATCTAACTAACTAACTAACCATCACGCCGCCACACCACTCTGTCCTGACAGACTTCCTTTGCTTCCTCTACATTCATACATCTTCATTTCAAGTACTTGTCGTACATGTTGCTCGATCACAGATCAGTACCGACTCGGTAATAAGCGACGTGATAACGATTTCCATTACCCATGGATGTTTAACGTTTTCGCGATCACAATGGAACACGCGTTAAAAGTTATCAATCGGGATTATTAAACGAGCGCATACTAGTCGCGAGCCATTTCCCGAGATATATCTTATTCGCACAAATCTTCATTCAATCTTTATTATAATTTAGCCGGTTTTCGGCAAGCCAAATATTGAGAAAAGCAGTCGACATAATAAAAAATCCGACAAGCGCGATGATTTGACGTTTGACGGACGGACGCGATATAGCGTAGTTCGGCTCCGCTCGGCTCAGATCGTCGATGCTCGGCTCAGCGATCGCAGTATTGAAAGATATGTCATTGTGATCGCTCAAATCGTTAGTGTTAGCACGTGAATAGCACGCTTTTAACTACGTCGATGGTTATCTGTGCTTGAGCTACTGGTCATGCCACGTCTTTCTCGGCCTTCCGCGGCTCCTGCATCCAGGCACACTTGCATTTAAACTTCTTTTAGCCGTTCTTTCATCACTCATTCGCTCCACACAACCGAACCATCGTAAAAGCCCTTTGTTAATTTTGTCGATAATGCTTATCTCAGCCTTGCACTCTGCTCTAATTTGGACATTTGTACACCTATCATACATAGTCTTACCACACATAGATCGCATTTCCAACAGCATTCAGTCTTCTTTCATCCTTCTTTTTTGAAAAAAATAGTTCTGCTAAAATGGTGTGACTGGTCTTCTCGTGAATGTGAAATAAAAACTGGTTTCCCGCATAGAAATATTTAATACATGGAGTTACAAAACTCTAGGTATAGCCGATCTGAGCCGAGCGAGGCCGATGCAAGCTATAACGCGGCCTTACGTCAAACGTCAAATCATCGCGCTTGGCTGATTTTTTATTATTTCGACTGCTTTTCTCAATATTTGGCTTGCCGAAAACCGGCTAAATTATAATAAAGATTGAATGAAGATTTGTGCGAATAAGATATATCTCATGAAATGGCTCGCGACTAGTATGCGCTCGTTTAATAATCCCGATCGATAACTTTTAACGCGTGTTCCATTGTGATCGCGAAAACGTTAAACATCCATGGGTAAGAAATCGTTATCACGTCGCTTATTACCGAGTCGGTACTGATCTGTGATCGAGCAACTGATTAAGTAAAATTGTACAAATTCTAAATAAAATGTGGTTTTTTATTTTGTTTTATTTATGGATACTATTAAATCGACTAAATAAATAATATCCAAACTTGTTTCTATTATACTAATTATTTAAATATTCAATTATGTTTAGTACTACAATGTGTTATGTATAATACTACAATGCCCTGACTCGACACGGACTATCTAGTGAGTCGGGGCCAGATCATTGGCATGGGTCTCTACTGATTGAGTCGCCATCCCATTATTGTGATTATATAAAATGTGAAATGTAATAAATAAATAAAAATAAATATTTGATAAAAATTTAAAAAAATTTATCCAAAAAAAAATCTACTTCGTACTCAATTTTCCTAAAAATTTCGGTCAAATTAAAAAAATTCATTCTCTAAAATCGACTCAAAATATGATGTAGATTCGCTGGTTTCCCGCTTGTACGTCAAGTTTAGTTACACCCTGTATATATTAACAACAATTAATTAAATTTTTGTTAAAAAATTACATCAAATATCCATATTTTATTTTATGTTAAAATCAAAAAAAACGATTTTTTTTGGTTCTACGTGATTTTATTAAGTTAGTGACAATTGTTTCGCCTTGTAAGGGCATTATCAAACTGTGCGTTGAAAACATTAACATTCTTATTTTATATAATATTGGCCTATTAGTTACAGTTAAGAATAGGAGAGGAACATCTGTGGGATTTTTACGAAATTCCTGATTCTTAACTGTAACTAATAAGCCAATATTGTATAAAATAAGAATGTAAAATGTTTCAACGCCACAGTTTGATAATGCCCTTACAAGGCGAAACAATTGTCACTAACTTAATAAAATCACGTAGAAACCAAAAAAATCGTTTTTTGATTTTAACATAAAATATCATGGAGTTCTACAAAATAAATGCTATATCAATTAATCCATATTTTATGTTTGATCACGATAATAGATGAATTTCCCTCCCGCAGTGAACTGGATCGATCCGTCGAAGACCCTCCGCGAGCAGGGGGTGGACGAGGCCGAGACCGTCCTGCTCCGCCGCAAGTTCTTCTACTCGGACCAGAACATCGACTCGCGGGGACCCCGTCCAGCTCAACCTGCTGTACGTGCAGGCGCGGGACGCCATCCTGGACGGGACGCACCCCGTCACCCTGGACAAAGGTAACGCCCAACTGATCAGAGGCATGTTAAGTTGACACTGGACAAGCTATTTCAAAGTAAACTGACAAAATCTATCTATCTTCCTCTATCTAATACCTTTTAATCATTCTGTGTCTCTCTAACAAGTTGAAATTGAGACAATTGGGTTCTTCCCGGGTTTTTTTTTTTTCAAAAAATTGATTGAAAAATTACAATATCGAGGGGAATTTTTTTTGTAATTTTTACGATGTCATATGAATTCTCTAGCGCGGTTTGAAATAGCGCTTTTTCGAATCGCTCGCAAAATCCTCCATTTGGCACACATGCGGTGTGATGTCACAGCAATATAGGCGCTCACTACAGAATGAATTTCAAGTCTTTCACGGTCGACGGGTATGACGTCATTAGCCAATAACGGGCGTTAAAAATCATTAGTATTTTCGTGTTCTTAAAATATTAATTTATAAATGAAAACTAAATTTTTGATCATTGTGTTTTATATCGTTGAAAATTGTAAAAATAAACTTTAAATATTAATAACTGTCAAGGATAGTTTTTCAAGGATATTCATGCTTTCAAAAAATGCAAATCTAGTGCATTTTAGGGAACAGTGTCTGGATGTCATCTCTGGCGGTAATGAATAGCTACCTACTGTATCGTTTAAAAATGTCTATGTAAAAGCCCTATGGGCGTTAAAACAGTAAAATAAAATAAATAAACAATAACAACAATAATATTGTCATTATTTAGACTATGTATATAGGGTGTGTCCCTTATATGACCAAAAAAATTTTTTTTTCGATTTTGAAAACGCATACCCTCTATCTTTTTTACAATTACTATGGCCTATTTAGATACGAAATTTCATATTTGTACAATGATTTTAACCCGTGCCGACAAGGCCTCAAAGTTTTTCAACATTAGAGAAATTCACTTCTTCTAGATATGATGGTAGTTAATTTTTTTTTATTATTCCTAGGTGTCAAAATAAACCAAAACATCAAGTAATAATGGGGAAATATATTAAAAGCAAAAAAAAAAACAATTTAATCGAGATATTGTTTTTTAGCGTCTCCTTTTTGCAGTCAGGATACTGTTTTCTATGTTCCTGAACACAGTGTAAAAGGTACTGCTTCTGTTCTTCCTTAGTCGTTTATTTTGCCATGAAAATCTTGCATTAGTTTCACAGCTCGTTCTGCAGTATCGTTGACTGCTTTAAAGACAGTTAACTTTTCTTTTTGCTTCCATAAAAAACAAGATTTTCTTTCCATGACGAGACGCTATCTTTGAAGGAAAGTGCTTTCAATCTTCAATCTTGAAAATAAATTTTTGCATCACCCAAAAAACATGATGGATAGCTCTATCAGTTCACGTAATCATACTCTTACAATAGACTTTTGTAGTTCATCTAAGCTTATGAAACACTACTAATTCAGATCGATTTTTTTAATCACTGATATGTTTATTTCACAAATTTGGGGCAAGTTTGGATGTTAGTAGAATCAATATTATTCCAATTATCTTTTAATTTTTTAAACAGCGGAATATCAGGACTTTTAGTAACTTGAGGTATTTTTGCTTTAAACACACTTTTTAAGACGAGTTCATAAACATGATGGCGACAAGCAAACAATATAATAGCTCTCTTTCCAACTTTTGTTCTAAACAGAGCGCATGCTCCACTAAAACGGCCAACATTAGAGGCTGTAGTGTCACAGCACATTATTTGCACCTGGTTACCAAGGTTCCAATAATGAAGCGAGTTCAAAACAGCGTTGATCTTTACCAGAAGAACTATCCAGTTTTGGAACAGCAAAAAGTTGTTCTTAATTTTCCTCTTTTATCATCGAAAGAAATCAACACCGGTAACCGCTCTTCCTAAGAAACTCCTGCAGTCTAAATCCAGGCAACAGTTTCCCATCCCAATGAACAGTTACTATGTCAGGCACATGATTTTTGAAAATCCGTCTTTATAGCTTCTGCCCTTTCCTTCCTCATTTGAATGGACGATTTATTAATTAAAATATTCGTCTCCGTTGAGACCCTAGCGCTTCTACGGTGAACTAAAGAAATATAGACGGAGTCTCTAATGCTCAACTGACATCTGTCTAAAGCCCCAATCAGTTTTTGGTGAAATAAAATCCTTTCTCCCTCTTTTTACTGACATTTCAGTCGCTACAGCAGCAGTTGATGTCTCCGGCAAAGGTTCTTCGCCAGAACTATTTTTAAAATTCTTGTTGCGGTAGGAAAACATATGATGAAGTAGACGATTTTAGTTTTCTTTTTTCTTCCTCCATTTTGCGTTGCCGTGACCTTTCTTCTTTCTTAGATATTTTTTTGTCTATACCAACCAAGCAGCCCGGGACGTCCTGGTTTTCCCTCTGCTTCCGCAAGAACACTTTTTATCTTCTCTATCTTCATTCATTCGAGGGCATCTAGTGTGCGATATCATAAAATAAGTTATCCAAATTAATTTGGAATTTTTCCGCCGTCGTTTGTGAAATTTCTTGGGATTTTGTACTACTATTTTTTGAAGCTCCTGCCAAAAATAATAAAGATCAACAAGTTTCTTAACACAATTTGGAACTGATTTTTTGTGGGTGTTCTCGCTTTTTCCCAAAAAATAATGCACACTCCGAATAACTAAAATTAGCGCTTTCATGGACAGTAAATTGAACGTCACGAATATTGAAAAACAACACCGCAAGAACTTGACGATTTGATGGTAATTTTGCACCTGTTTTTTGGTGGGTTTGCCTCCCCAACTAAGAATAAAAACTTTTTTAGCACTTCGTAATTCAACCGACATTTTATTCAAATTAAATAAACCGTATTGATATCACGACTGATTGCATTTGACTGAAGACAAAGTACGTGCGTGCCGCCGCCGCGCGCGCTTTTACTCTAGCGTAACTTGTATGAACATCTTCCGATGCAATTCGGCACGGGTTACTGTACTCCAAATGGACTGAAATTTGCTGAACAAGTGTTTTATAACAATACGAAAGAAAGTAGGCCCTATGCATTAAAAAATAATTAAGTTGAAAAAATAAGGGACACCCTAATATTATATTTATTGTCTTATGCATTATTTGGATTTATTCCAGCCTGCGAGTTTGCCGGCATCCAGTGCCAGATCCAGTTTGGGGACCATAAGGAGGACAAACACACGGCTGGCTTTCTCGAGTAAGTCCAGTTTTTAACTAACTAACCATCACGACATTTTTTTAAATATTTTTTTAACACAAAGTTAGCAGAGTATAGAATGCCACACAACTCTGTCCTGGTATATACTTCTTTCGCTTCCTCCACATTCCTACATCTTCTCATGCAAGCACTGTCGTCCATGCCATGCCATGTCGTCTCGGCCTTCCTCGAGTTACCGCATCATAGATTCTTTTAGCCGTTCTTTCATCATCCATTCGCTCCACATGAACCACCGTAAGAGACCTTAATTTTGTCAATAAAGCTTATCTCAGCATTGCATTCTCCTCTAATTTCGACATTAGTGCACCTATCATACATAGTCTTACCACACATAGATCGCATTTCAACTGCATTCAATCTACCTTCGTCCCTCTTTTTTCAACTCCATTCAAAAAGGTTGGTACCAGAACTCCATTAAACTAACTAACTAACCATATCACGCCATTTACCCGTAGGGGTAGGCAGAGAGGATAGAATGCCATACCACTCTGTCCTGACAGACTTCCTTTGCTTCCTCTACATTCATACATCTTCTCATGCACATACGCCGATTATTCCGACTTTTCACATGTCCACATTCAAGTACTTGACGTACTTGGTCATGCCATGTCTTTCTCGGCCTCCAGAACTCCATTATGAACTGCCAATTTAGCCTCTTGATCTTTATCAATGATTAAATGTGCTATTCCACTTACATAAGCAATTTTTGTTTAGTGATAGTGTCGTCAATTATCAAATTTTGATTTATATATAATTGATGATTTTTAAATTTTTCAGCCTTAAGGAGTTCCTGCCTCAGTCGTACGTGAAGGTTAAGGGAGTGGAGAAGAAGGTGTTCAAGGAGCACCGGAACCACATCGGCCTGACGGAGCTGGACTCCAAGGTCATCTACACCAAGACCGCCCGCGCCCTCAGGACCTACGGAGTGGCCTTCTTCCTCGTCAAGGTGAGTTGGGGCTTCCACAGTCGTGTGAGAAGGTCGATGGGTGTGTCCCTTACAAAGCCGGTTGGAGTTTAGTTTGATTATTAGGTCGCCACATGAGGCTCGATACTCTTTGATGGTAGAGAGAGTACAGAAGAAATTTCTGCGCTATCTGTACCTAAAGGAATATGGATATTATCCTTGGCTCTTCCCAACCGACTATTTACAAGGGATGCTAGGCTATCAGTCATTATGGAGGAGGAGGGACGTCCATTTGGGTGTTCACTTGTTGATTGGTGGTCGCATACATAACTCACAAATTCTGATGGATGTAGGTCTGTTCGTACCTGATAACTATCTTCGACAAAGACAGCATCGATTGTTTTACCTGCCAATATGCAGAACCAACCTGCCAATGGTTATTCCTGTTGGTAGAGCAATCTTGTTACTTAATCGCATCACCTCGGATGTCGACATATTTCACGACAGTGGGTCTTCCGTTAGGAAAGCACTTTCTAACTTTTAATTTTTCTTTCTATACTTTTTTATATCATTATACTAACATAACTATCTATTCATGTATGATTTATTATTGTATTGTATTTAGAATGAATTTTAGGTGTGCGGTGGTTTGACTTTGTAAGGAACACAGAGGTGAGGCAACGGACACAGCAACCCTTGGTATCTACTGTCATCTGGCGAAGGCGTTTCGGCTGGCTTGGCCATATACTACGTATGCCTCCCGAGAGCATTAACCATGCATGCCTATTTCTCGGCGTCCCGGTCGTCCACTGTTGACAATTCGTCGGCAGTTTGCGTCAGAGCTGCGGGACGTGGACTTGACTTGGGAGGATGCACGAGAGCTGGCAGCCGATCGCTTGGCATGGAGGCAGTTTGTGGATTCCATATGCTCCACATAGGGAGCGGATATGGTATAATGAAATGAATGAAATTTAGAATGAATTGGATTTTTTTTCTGTAATGTTTTAAATAACTGAAATAAATAAATAAATAAAGTCAAACCACCGCACACCTAATATTCTTCTAAGACACATATTCTCTGCACTCTGATGTGATGCAGTATTTTGTTTAAACTCTCCGCTAACTAAATCCTTCTTTTTGTTTCCAGGAGAAGATGAAGGGCAAGAACAAGCTGGTGCCGCGGCTGCTGGGCGTTACGAAGGACTCGGTGCTGCGGCTGGACGAGAGGACCAAGGAGATCCTGCAGACCTGGCCGCTCACCACGGTGAGGAGGTGGTGCGCCAGCCCCAACACCTTCACGCTGGACTTCGGCGACTACAGGTGAGCGGGTTGGACCGGTAGACAGAGCTGTGTAACAAAGCTCGATGTACAAACGGGAAACCGGTGAATCTACATCATTATTGGTACAAACTATGGTCAGAAACTCATTCCTACACCGCTCATGCTCAAACTTTAATAGTTTCTTCAACCAAGTAGATATTAATAAACACGAGTCTATCAATTTTTAAAAAGGAACTCCTAGAAGTGTATGCCCAAACCCCCTCAAACTCTTGCTTAATAACTTTTGCTATAGTTACCCACCCCCCTCATTTTTCTTGAAATTATCAATTAACGTACCCCTAGTTTTATATAAATTTTCTCCTTAATCTTAACTTTAGTTTAATCTTAACTTACCCTTCAATATTTTTCTAAATATGGAAACTTTACTGGTCTATTCAATTTATTTTTACTATCATTACAAATGTTACTATTTTTAATGTACTGTTTGTTTCCTAAATAATGAAAAAAAAAAAAATAAAATTATTGGAAGACGATTTTGTTAGAATAAATTTTTTTTGATTCGACCCATAGTTTTTGACAAAATTGAGTACGAAGTAGTTTTTGCAAATTGTTATCAAATATCATGTATTTAGTCAAATTAATACTATCCATGAAGAAAACAAAATTAAAAAACCGCATTTTAATAAGAATTTGTGCAATTTTACTTAATCTGCAATACTTTTGTGAGAGAGAAAAAAAAAAAAATTTTTTTTTAGCTCAGATTAAAAAGTCATATTACACATTTGACGTAGATTCACTGGATTTCCACTTGTACATCGAGTTTCGTTACCAGAACGTAATCAAGAAAGGCCTTCTGCGATGGTTCGGTCATGTGGAGCGAATGAATGATGAAAGAACGGCTAGAGCGATTCACGATGCGAGTGCGTCCGGCCGCAGAAGCCGAGGGAGGGCCGAGAAAGACATGGCGTGATCAAGTGCGACAAGTACTTGATAGTGGTCATGTGAAAAGTCGGAAATAATCGACGCGCGTGCATGAGAAGATGTATGAATGTGGAGGGAAGTGTGCCAGGACAGAGTGGTGAGGCGCTCTATTCTATCTGCCTACCCCTTTGGAGAAATGTCGTAATGGTTAGTTAGTTAGAACGTAAAAAAATGTTTTTATAAAGTAATATATAACCAAATGGACAAAAAAACCAAATTATTAACCGAATCTTCCAAATACAGGGTCGGTAGTCGTTAGTTTGGATAAGTCTAATGGGTCGTGTTATATATTGAAAATGCCTGCAAAAATATAGCTATGTAATTATTAAAATTTGCTATGCAAAAATATTGTTTTGTAAATTCTAAATTTGTGAAATCCAAACTTGGTTCTATTATACTAATTATGTAAATATTCAATAATGTTTAGTACTACAATGTGTTTATGTATAATATACTACAATGCCCTGACTTCGACACGGACTATCTAGTGAGTCGGGGCCAGATCATTGGCATGGGTCTCTACTGATTGAGTCGCCATCCCATTATTGTGATTATATTAAATGTAAATAAATAACAAATAATAATGATTAGCTACTAACCCTGTAAACACCTTTTCCGCAGCGACCAGTACTACTCGGTACAGACCACGGAGGCGGAGCACATCCTGCAGGTGATAGCCGGCTACATCGACATCATCCTGAAGAAGCAGAAGGCCAAGGACCGCTTCGGGATCGAGGGCGACGAGGGCTCCACCATGGTCGAGGACTCCGTTTCCCCGCACTCACAAGTCAGTCACCCCGCTTTTTTTTCTTTTTTTAAAATTATTTTACCACCTCAACAGGCCAGGAGACCCATTTAGGGTTCTTCCAGATAACAGATGAATTTCTTGAAAACGCTTTATAATTTATTCAAAGTATATTTTTAACCAAATCCCAACATATTTTTAAAACATCTTGCATAAAATTATTTGGTTTTCATTTTTAATTTATGTTTTTAAAACACCGAAATTACGAGTGACTTTTAACGCCCGTTATTGGCTAATGACGCCATTACCCGTCTACCGTGGGAAGGCGGGAAATTCATGTCATTATGGTAGTGAGCGCCTATATTGCTGTGACGTTCACACCGCGAAATTAATGCGCGCTAAATGGAGGATTTTTGCGAGCGATTTTAAAAAAAGCTAATTCAAACGCGCTAAAAAATTCACATGGACATCGTATTTAAAAATTTAATATATATTCCCTTGATACTGTAATTTTTCAATCTTTTTTTTAAATTAATAAAAAAAAAAATTCGGAAAGAATTCTGATTGCAGTAGGGGAACAAACGACGTCGTCCAATCAACACGGGGTTTGAGAAAAACTATTTGATTTTTTGTGTTCGAACCTCCGTATCGTTAGTCCTACCGCATTAGGTACAACATTTTCGTGGCTTTTGTAAAAAATTTTCATTTAATGGATAGGGAAATTACTCGTCTATTTTTAATTATAAACGTCCGGGTTTTTTCAGACAACTGGCGCTGGGCATTTTTGTTTTCATTGTTAATTGTGTCCAATGTTATCTAACGGCCAGTCAAGGATGTCACACATTCTTAATTGATGCATTATATAATGTTTTGTCGGTGATACAGTTCTGATCATGGTAAATTTTTAAATTTTCAAGGCGTTTGCTTTACCCTATATGTTAAAAATTATGTAATCGTTTATCATGTTTATCATGTTTGTTTTGAATGTGACTGAAAAAAAAAGCGAAAACGAAATTATATTATACAATTACACAAATTGTCCGCATTTTTGTCTTTAACTCGTTATATTGCGAAGGTCTCCCGTGCCAACTTCAGTTGTCTTCATTAAAGGACTGGAGTGAGATTACAACTGACAGTAATTATCTTCTCTGCTCTGTCAAAGTGTATTTCATACTCAATTTTCTACGAAAAAAATCATAGTCGACTCGAGTTTAAATAATATCATCCCAGTCGTGTGATTTTCGTGTTGTCGCGTGTTTTCATGTGATAGTCGTATATTCACATGATTAGTCGCGTGATTTTCATTGATAGTCGCGTGTGAAATTTCAATGTTGCGATAGTCACGTGATATTCACGTGATAGTCACGTGTTATTCGCGTGATATTTACGTGATAGTCCCGTGATTTACATAATGATAGTCTAGTGATTGTTAGTTAGAATTAAAATTTGTTGGACACTACCCCTCATAATAAAATGAATCTACATAGTGTATTTGGAGTCGAATGTGTTGTAATATGACTTGATATCTTGGGCGGGGTAAACAATTGTTTTAAATTCTTTTTTTCTTAAAAGCTTTCATAAGTACAGCAGATAGTTAAAATTGCACAAATTCCTTTTAATATTTGGTTGTTTTCTTTATGGATAGTATAAATTTGAGTAAATAAATTTTATTTGCTGACAATTTAGAAAAAATTCTACTAAAAAAAATTCTTACTCAATTCACTTGAAAAGTATCGAATTTTTTGTTTTACAGTGCAATATCCAAGTGATTTTGTTGTAAATTCATCAACATGAATAATTTCAGGGCCACGATTCTCCAACACGTGAACGCCATAGATTGGAAAAAGTGATATCACGGAATTCTCTCGCCAAACCGGCCTCGTGAATGATGGTATCGCTGAAGGTTTGTACCAAATCCTTTGTACCGTCATACATCGTTTAGACCTTCTGTAATCCTTCATTTTTCATCTCAAGGTATCCGGTTACCCCCAAATGTTTAAAAACCAGTACATTTTGATTGTTAGATAGGACAAAATTACTGATGCATCACAACTGGTTTGGCTTATTTCAATCACATTAATGATAATCCACAACCAGAGACGGTATGAATCACGTTGGGAACCTACGTAATGTGTTTGTTGATTCCAGGCGTATTTACAGAGATTACGGCCCTGTTATTGTCTTTTTTTAAATTAATTTTTTTAAGTCAAGGATATAATATTACTTTTCTACGAAAATTCCTTTGTTTTAATTTTGTTTTTTTCGTGTGTATTGACTTTATTTTTTTCTTTTTTTTCTTGCACGCCTAAATCACATGTTTTGACTTCCACATTCTAGACTGAGATACAATCTTTTTCCCGAACCCACTTTTTCAAGTATTTGGCTCCTATGATAGTTTCTCTTTTCAAGTAGGTTCTTGACCAGATCATTCGATTTCTCCTATTCCGGCCATTTCGACCCTTTCTTGCCCGTCCTAACAAACCTTTCCGGTTTTAACGCAGTACATCGCCTTTCCGGACCTATGTGCCATAGCGGCCAACAGATCCTTCACTACCATAAAGCAGTTCGGGACAAGTACCAATGTGTGGGACTCTCGGCGTGCCTTCGGTCTTAACGAATAAAAAACACTGAAATATAATAACTACTACCTAACACATCTAACTCCCTAAAAATTTGTTTTCCTTGACTTGCGCTGTTATTTCTTTTGACGATGCAATTTATTTTATTGAAAAAAATTACCACTGTTTGTATTGTATTTGGCTAGTTTAATTTAATTGTATTAACATAATTGTTTCTTTAGGGTAGATGCTATAGCTATTGGACACTAATGTAAAAATATGTTACAAAACAAAAGATTGTTTTGTAAGTGTATGGTTACTAACTTTATTTATAATATTATTAAGGTATTTATAATTGTTTAAGGTATTTTATAAAACCTAATCGAAAATTAGTTTCTAAAAGACTAATACAATTCTTTTTTTAATGTGTGTAAATTTACAGTAAGTTGATCACATTCTTCATTGTCTCTTGCACAATTAAATAATTAATTTAATAATTAATATGGATAATTTATATTAGCTTGCTCGTTTTGTTCATTATAAATATACTCTCAAGGTGCGCTTTTAAATATAGAATATTAACGGCTCGGAAATTTTAAATTGTATTATCAGCTCGGGATAATTAAAATATTTAATTAACTGGCACTCGAGGAATATTTAAATAGTAGTATTTTAACGGCTCTGAAATTTTAATTTTGATTTTAACGCTCGGGATTTGATATTTTGTGATTTTTACGGCTAGGGGGAAATTTTAAATAATGAATTTAATCGGCTCGAGAGAAAGTTAAAATATTGATAATTTAAACGGCTCAGGAAATTGAAATAATAGAATTTTAACGGCGCTGCACGGTAATTGTTTAATGTGAGTGAAAACTCAATTTCTAGAAATACAATATATCATAAGAATTAATCAAATAGTTTTTAGATGAATCATTTATAGGACTTAGAGTATTCTTTCGAAACATCACATCACTCACACAAAGATGCGCATACTTCTGTAGGGAGAGGCATTGTCCAAGCCACAGGGCCCTCAACCGTCCAAATATCGCATGGCTCATCACAAGAAACTATTTGGTGCTGCTGATTATTACGGATGAACATAAAACCCAGCCTAAATCAGTATGGTCTAATTGGCTTATTCATAATTTAACAAAGAAATATTCGTGACTATTCTGATAGGTGTCTTGCAACGGTCCAAAGCTTGAAATTTGTACTGTGTTACTAGAGTAAAAATTCCTAGTGTCTATGGGCTCTAATAAAAAAATTTATCGCTGTCAAATAATTTGCTCATTTTAATAATTTGTATATACATTGAAACAAATACAAATAGTAAGAATGCATTTACTCGAAGAAAGAACTCGCTATATAGAGCATAATTTCTGGTAGTATAGTCAAATTGAGTAGTCTAGTTTTTAAAAAGTCTGATTTACGTGTCCCAATTATAGTAGCGCGATCAACTGACTATAGCACCTACCTTAGTGTTATACATATAAATTTTATTAGAATAGATTCAGCTTATAATAATAACATCAATAATTCTATTGTCGTACGAATTCAACCCTTAATATATTTTAAAATAATAAACTAAAAGACAATCGCTAAATCATGTAATAGGTATAAATCTCTCTCTACTAAGCTCTGTAAATTAAGCCCTGTAGATGGATTATAGTTAAGTAATTGCGTAAGATTGCATTTTTTTGCATATATGCACAGATTGAATTAATTAAATAGTGAAATATGTTGATTCTTATTCGAGCTTTCTGCGCATAATGTTTCCCTGTATCTGCATTCACACGATACGAGAATTTTGTTAATATAAATATTTTTTTATGCTGATGATGTGATAACCACACTAACCATTACTGATTTCCCCGCTTTGGTTTCATGCCTTGCCTACTTTTTCAAGTACGGGGATCTCGCAGTCGACGTGGTAGGTATAAATTTTATACACCTAACAAACTATAACTAGCCACTGATAAATAAATTACATCAATATAACATTACTCATTAAGCTTCCAATTTCTCGCCGATGGCGTTTATAACTGCATTGGATTATACAAGATTAGTATATCATAACTTGGAATGTACAACCCGAAAACTGGTTGAATCTACAATCGTAATTGGAAAGACGATTGGTGTAATATAGACTTTTTTTAATCTTACTGAGCTGATAAACAATTTTTTTTTTTCATTCTCGCATAAAGTTTATCATAAGTATGACAGATTATTGTCAAATTGCATATTTTTCTTATATAATATGCGGTTTTTTTTGTATTTGTTTTTATTGGATAGTATTAAATTGACTAAATATATCGTGGGTTTATACTGGCAAATAAACGCTAAACTCGTAAAATATGCCTGATTTGGTAATTTAATGATGCTAGTAATTGTTAAGTTTGTATAGCTCTACAATCTGGCTTGATAACACCAAATTTAGGATAACTTTATAAAGCGCATTTTTTTTTCTGAAGTACCTAACACTAAAATTCATATTTTTTCTTTCTTGCTCTATAATAAAAAAGTAAATACTGCTAGTAACTATAACAGATATGAAAATTAATTACATGATTTGATAAAAATGCGCAAATATTAAAGTTTCATCAAACTCTTTATGCAATTAGAATATAAAAACTAATATTTAAAATATTGGAAAAAAAAAAACGAAACTCAAAATGCTTGATTTCTCATAAACAGGTATATTAGAGTAAAACGTTTTTGCCAGTCATAAACCCACGATATGATCTATTGATAGCAATTTTGCCATAAAAAAATACATCTACATACGTTTTATTCATCGAAAAAACTATATGGTCAAAATCAAAAAAATTTTAACTCCTACAAAATCGACCGCAAATATTATGTAGATTCACTTTATTCCGCTGCTTGTACATCGAGTTTTTCACAAAAGAATGACACCCTGTAATAAGTGACCAAATTGCTTTCATCTGCCCCTACCACAGACCACTAAGAGAAGCATAAAGCCTCATTCACCCCAACTGCTCAGTGAGCTGGGCCTCAAAATTAACAGTGATGGGTGGGACTATTTGTAATTCAAGCCCTATTTATAGTCTATTAGTACAAGACTACAACTATTCATTTCTCAGAAATATCAAGATTTGAAGAGTTAAGAGTGTTCGTGGTACTATAATGTTAAAGAATGCAAAATGAGCACTAATGACACACACCCATTACGAAATTCAACCAAATCGACTCTGATTATTTGGTTGATTTTTCGTTATTATTTAAATTTTTAAACTGTCCATGTACATATATGTATTCAGGTGTGTCAAAAAAAAATTAGTATATTTCGATTCAAAAAACTCATATTTTATTACTACCATTGCATATGTAATAAAAAGAGTTTTTGAATTTCGGAAATATATATTTATGACTTATTGGAAGCAGTTTAATACAATAACAAAGAAAATCGCTATTTTTTCAGATTCAACAGTGTTAACTTAGGAGGACCGTTCGATAATATCAAAATTTACAACACCAGATTTTCGGAGAGATGGGAGAATTCTGAATGCTGACTATTTGAACTTTTTACAGGTCCAACAGACGAATGTATCACACGGTCATGCGCGAGCCGCAGAGAGCTTAACAGTCTACCAATCGTCTCTGGTCAGGAGATCATATACGACAGACTGAGATTGAGATAGTCAGGGGTAGTTTACTATAGTATTATAATTATTAATTTTTGTTATAGGCTAGGTTTGCAAGTTCTGGTTGTTTGGCAATCCTATATCTTTTGTACTGCTTCTTGTCAGCCTTCTGCATCTACTGGCCGTGTGGATAAGTGGACAACTATGCCTGGCTATAGGGATCTTACCCGATAAACACACGAATATACTTAAAAACGTTATAAATATTTAAAGTTATACTTTTTAACAATTCCATCGATATTTAAAACACAATGATCATAAAATGGTATTCGTTATCCATTTATTAAATTTATGTTTAAAAATACTAATGATAATTTAAACTCCGTTATTGGTTAATGACGACTACCAGTCAACAACACCATGACAAGGAGCGTGAAATTTTCATTACGTATTAGTGAGCGCCAGTATATTGACTGTGTACGTCACTCCGCTATTATGCGCGCTTATATTGGAGGATTTGGCTGACAGCTGATTTGAAATTAGCTCTATTTCAAATCCTGCGCTATATCAAATATCATATGATCACTTCGTATAATAAAAAAAATCCAAAATTCCCTCATTATTGTTTATTATTCAATCATTTTTTGAATATAAAATAATTCGGTGTTTGAACCACCAATTTGTACCAGCCTGATACCACCACTACAGGGAAGATAGTTTCCTTTGGGGTTGATGGCGTGATACTGGGAGTGATAGAGCTTTCCAGATTGTGGACCCCGTAGGGTTGTGTTGGGGATTCAGCTGAGACATCTCGTGCATGGGGGCATGTCACTAGTAATCATTTTAGTATCCTTGTATCTTCAATTTAAATTCCACCTCCTACCAATGATGTATAGTCCTAGTGCTTTTTTTTTTTGTTCCTTACGTTTATATGCGGTTATTTTTCAATAATTTGGGGTATCTATAATATATATGGGATTTTATTTTTTAGCTATATTTCTATCTGATGTCTTTAGTTAAATATGAGATTTTTAAAAACATCATTTTGATCGTGGTTCAAATACTTGTACACCAAATCTGAATTTATCCCAAGACGGGAGTAGGTATATATTTCATTTGATATCACCTACATAGATGAGTGGTAGATTTTTTACAATAATCAGGAATTAAGGATATTCGAGCGTGTAACAGGGCTTATGACCTGTTTTGGGCTATCATGCTGAGGTCATGGTGCCACTACAATCATTTCGCCCATTCGATTACTTAGAGATGTTTGAATGTTAATGCCTGGGACGATTTGTATGCGGTCTTGCCAGGAGCAAGCTTGCCCGGAGCTGGGATCCGACCCCGCGTCATCAAAACTGTGGAAGGATAGGTTCACAGCTGGGACACCAACATGCGGAACTTTCTCGTTAAATAAGTATCAGAGGCTATGATACGCGCCCGCACTGACGCATGGTCGAGACCCTGACCTCATGTAAGGAAACTAACCATACATCAATTAGACGATAAATAAATCAACAATTTTCCGTTCACAGAACTGTATGGTATAATAGACACTTATCGGAGACTGCCAATCGGAATAAAATTGATAAATTGATCGATAGGAAACCTTAGTAATAATACTATAGTAGATAAGTAACGTTTGTATGCTGCCTATATTTTGGGTTCTATCGGTCAAAACGTATTGCAGTATGATTGTCAATGTATAACGAAGTTGATGTTAGATTATTCAAGCAAAACAATATGGAGGGTTGATATTTGGAATGCCTAATGCAAGAATTGTTCCGACTTCGTCGGCATATTCGTTACAGTGATTTTGTTTAGTACTATTTTACTGCAGATTTTTTATACATTTGTGTATTCAGTGTTTCCACAGCACTATACTTTTAATTGCATCAAATGTGATCACTTATATATATTAAGTTGAACTGGTAAATAAATGTATTTATATTAGCTGTATATGAAGTGTTTTTTTTTATACAAAAATACCCATGTATGGACAATATACACAAGCCATAAACATCATATGACTAATCTGCGTGTTTATCTTATTGTACGTCCTGTTTATTCACTGTGGCGATGTGACTACCTTTAAACACCTTTGATTCACCTGGGAACAGCAACATTGTGTTCCAAGTCAACTACGAATTCCATGGGAGGTAATGCGTTTTTGAGAGTTTTGATTATATTTAGTCACGAGTATATATATGACATATCGGGAGCGTTTGTTACGTTATTGTCTGACTTGCTCTTCTGCCTTATGCTTCGGGGTCGTGACATATTAACCTTCGACCGGATCATCTACTAAATAAGTTGAAATTAGTAATTTATAATATCGGCCGCCATTTGCAGAGTGAATGATCCGCTGTCGTCTTGTCTCACGGTAATGCAACGCATCCGGTTCTTGTTGTGTATAACTGTGCGAACTCTGTCAAACTTCTAATTATGACTATAAATATGTGTATTTTTGATAACGCGATTGCATGTTTTTATGTTTGTTTGCTATCGGATAATTGGACGTTAAAAATAGCTTTATTATTGTAATACAGGTCTAGTTTTATGCTTCGTAGGCCATTGCTTACTATGATATACCACAATGTTCTAAATAAACGTTTTCTTAAAAAACTTTGTCTTGTCATGTCAGCGTAAACTCTGACTCATAGCACACTGTTTTTCTTTGCTGTTTTTGAGCTTTTTTCGGGACGTTTTAAGATCTGCAACTGAAATCTGTGTATTTATAACTGTCCCATCCAGATTATTGCGGAATACGTGTTTAGACGGGGCTATATGCAATATCGGAAATAGGCATACACTTTAGACTCTCCGTCACGTCACATGGTATGCGGGTATCCATCATCTCTTCGTCACAACCATATCCGTTCCTTTGTGGTGCTATTTGGATTCCACATGTGTGGGAAAGACCTTAATTATATGGTTTTGTAAAAAAAATTCGAACCCAAAAAAAAAACAACCAATTTTGCGATTTTTAAATTTTTTTTTTTTATTTTCCCAAGTTTTTTGGGTTTTAATTTATTAACAAAAATTTTTATAAATTTTCAAAAATTTTTTTTTTTGATTTAGGAAAAACGTTTTTAAAATTTTTAAAAAAAAAGAAAAAGGCCCAATTTTTTTTTCTTTTTGGGGGGTTTTTTGTTTGCTTATTTTTTTTCAAAGGAAAAAAATTTGAAATTAAATTTTTTGGCATCACTAAAAAAATTTTTTTTTAAAAATAAAAAAAAAATAAAAAGAATTTAAATTGGTATTTTTCCCGGGTGATTTTTGGGGAAAACTAAACTTTTTTTAGAAAAATTCATTTTTTCAAATTTTTTTATTTTTTATTGAAAACCCTTTTTTGTTTTCTTTTTTTCAGGAAAAGTAAAAATTTTAATAATTTGTTATTTTTAATCCGGGGAATTTGCATTTTTAAAAAAAAAAAATTTTATTAAAAAGTTTACATCAAAAATTTTTTTTTCGGGGCAGGTTTAAATTTTGAATTTTGGCGAGGGGGTAATTTATGAGTTTTTTTTTAAAAACCGTTTACAAAAAACTTCACAGGGAAAATGTTTTGAAAATTTCCTTTTGGGGGTCTTAAAAGGGAAAACTAAAGTGTAAAGGAACCCCCATTTAAAACCAAAAAAAATTTTTACTACACTTTTCCCAAACAATGGAAAAGTTTGGAATATATAATTTTTTTCGTTTTAAGGGGTTAGACCCTTTGGTGGGGAAGGGGAATGTTTTTTAATTCCCAAAACCTGTGTTGGGGGAAAAAACCCATTTTAAAAAAAATTTGGGGGTTTCCCCAAAAACCCCCTTTTACAAATTTTTAAAATTTTACCAAACCAACCTTTTATGACCCCAATGAGAAATTTTTTTTATAATTTGGGATAGCCCAAGGTTTTAAAAAATTGGGTTTCAAAAAAATTTTTTAATAAAATTTTTTTTTTTTAAAACAAAAAATTTTTTTTTCTAAAAATCTTCCCAAAAAAAAAAAAACATTTTAAAAGAATTTTTTTTCCCAAATTTTTTTTCTTTAATTGGGGTTTTTTTTTGTTCCTTAATTTAAATTTAATTTTTAGGAAATTAGGTCGGGGTTAATTTGTTTAACCCAAAATTTAAAATTTAATTTTGGTAAATTTAATAATCCTTTTAAAACCAAAAAAAAAACGCAAATTTAAAAGGTTTTGGGGGTTTTACTTTCGAAACCCCTTTTTTTTTAAAAATAAATTTAAATTTTTTCAAAATTTTTTAAAAAAAAAAAATTTAATTTTAATACTTTTTTCTTTTTTATTAAAACCCGTGTTTAAAAAGGTCTTTTTGGTTTAAGGGGAAAAAAAATTAAATTGGATAAGGAAAATGGCAGTTTTCATAAAATTTTTCAGAAAGTAATTTTTTTAAATTTTTTTAAGGTTTTAAAAAGAGAATGGAAATTTTTAAAATTTATTAAGTTTTTTTTTTTTTCGTTTTAAATTAAAAATATAAACCTTGGTCCTAATTAAAGGTTTTCCCCTTTACCTTTTTATGGGGTTTTTAACTTTACTAATTTTTAAAACCCCTTTTTTCACAAAAAAATTTCAAACGGGGCCTTTTTAACTGAAAGAAATAAGGAAGGGAAAAATATTTGGCCCCTTTTTTGGGGCTTTAAACCTTCCATTTGGGTTGGGGTTTCCCCTTTGATGTATTAAAAATTTTTTTATAGTATTTTATTCCATTTCGGCCAAACAACATTTAAAAAGGGGAAACGGGGGGAATGTAACCCTTCCCTTAAAAATTAAAAATTGCCTAACCATTTTAGCAAAACCCAAACTTGCCCGGGGGCTTAAAGGGGAATTTTAACACCTTTTGGGAAAAAATTTGAAGGTTTTTTAAAAAAAATTTTTGGGAAACTTTTAATTTAAAATTTTTCCTATTTTTTTCGGACCAACCCAAAAAATTTTTTAAAAAATTTTGTTTTTTCACCCAAAAAAAAATATTTAACCAAAAAAATTTGGTTTGGGTTTTCCACCGCCGAGCAAGGGTGCCATTTGGTTAACCCCCTCGTCAAAAAGAGGTGGGGTATCCGGAAACCCCCGTAAAAAGGGGTCCAAAAAACCCCTGTTTTAATATTTCTTTTTGAAACCCGGGGTTTTTGCAAAATTATAAATTTCTTTTGTGGTTTTAAAAGGTTTAAAATTTAAAAAAAAAATGAATTTAAATATTTTTCATTTAAAGCCCGCATTGGGGATTTTTTTTAAAAAAAATTTTCTGTCCCCTTAAAAACACCAAAAATTTTGGGGGAGGGAAAAGGGAAATTTTAGAAATTTTGTTAGGGTTAATTGTCAAAAAAAAAGGAAAGATTTAAAACTCCTAAACCCCTTGTTTCAAAAAAATTTTTTTTGGCCCTTTTAAATTTTTACCCCTTCCGAGAATTTGAACGTTGGCGTTTTCCACAAATCTTTAAAATTTGCTCATAAAAAGCCAAAAATTTAAAAACTTTTCAAAATTTTTTTTTAAATTGGATAAATTTTTTAAAAATTTAAAATTTAAAAAATTTTTTTTTTATATTTAAAAAAAATTTTTGGGCCAAAAAAAAAATTAAATTTCGTTTTCCCTTTGGGGTTTTTTGGTTTGGCGGGTTTCCCTGTTTTGGTAAAATTTTTAAAGCAAATTAAAAATTTTGGAAATTTTTTTGGTTTGGATTAGTTCTTTGAAAAAAAATTGCTTTTTTTTCGTTTTTTAAAAAAAATTTAAAAAAAATTAAAAAAAATTTTAAAAAAAATTTTAAAAAAAAGGTTAAACGTTTTTTTTTTTATTCCCAAATTTAAAAATAATTTGTTGGAATTTAAAAAAAGGTTTTTTTCCGGAAAATTGAAAATGGCCCCTTAATTTTTATAAAAATGGGCTTAAAATTTTAAAAATCTGTTGTTGGGGGCCCCCTAACCCCCCTTTTTTAAAAAATTTTTAAATTTTTCCCCTTATTCGAGTTAATGACTGCCAAAAAAATTTTAGCTTTGAAAATTTAATTTTTTTATTTTTTTTTTAATAAAAATTTTAATTTAATTAAAAAGGGTTTTTAAAAATCTTTTGAAAAAAAGTAATTTTTAAAAGGCGAGGGCCCGGGGGCCCCCAAATTTTTTTCAAGGGATAATATAATTATTATTTGGTGTTATTGAGTTTTGGTTTTTTAAATAAAATTTGAAAAATTTAAGTGCCGGGCAACAATTTTTGTTTTTTTTTGGCAATCTTTTTTTTGCAATACTTTTTTTTCCAATAAACCCTAAGCGGCTTGTGTTGAAAAAGGCGGGTCGTGTCGAAGGGGGGGTGCCCGACCGTTCTGGCTCGGCCCCCGCGCTTTCCCCTGGGCCAAACCCCCTTCAAATTTTTATGTAAGTTAAAAGGGAAAATTTTTTTGGGGTTTTTTTTTTTAAAAAATTTACTAAAGTTTCCGAAAAAAAAAATTACCAAATTTTTTTTTTTTTTTAAATTTTTTTGGTTTTTTAATTTATAACCCGGTTTTTCCTTTCATGTTTTTTTCTAAAATTTTATAGTTTCCATAAATAAAACAAAGTAAAAAACCTTTTTAATTTAAATTTGTGCAATTTTATTAATTTGAAGTTACTAAACCCAAAGCTTTTTTTAGAAAAAAAAGGTTTTTTTCAAAACCAATCTTAAAAAGTCTTTTGGAAATTTTTTAAAAAATTTTTCAGGGAATTTTTTTTAAAAAATTTTGGGTTTTTTCAAAAATTAAGGATTTTTTTTGCTTTTAAAAAGATGTTGATTTTACCGTTTTCCGGGTTTAAACCATTAGTTTTGGTTTTTAACGTCAACAAATTTTAAAAAATTTAAATTTGTATTTTTATGAATTTTGGGGCCCGGTTTCTTTTTTTATTTTTTAAAACCTAAAAGTTTCTTTTAGTGTTTGGGGTTCTAGAAAACCCCCGGGAATATATTATGGGATTATTATATTTTATTAAAAACCCCCCCTTTTTAGTTTTTTTTGTGTCTTCCCAGGACAAATGAAAAGGGGGCCACTCCGGGGCGGCGCGCCATCCCCCACGCCAAAAAACTTTTTTCCCGGAAAAATTTCCCCAAAGGTAAAAATCACTTTTAATTTTTTTACCCTAAAATAAATTGTTACAAAAACAAAATAATTTAAAAAAAGAAATAGTTTATTTTAAATTTGGGCTTTTGCAGCTAAACAAGCTCCCGGATCTTCGATAATTTAATTTCCAACTGTATTTTCAAAAAACGCTATAGGAAAAAAATATTTTAATCTTTGAAAAAAAGGGGATAAAAAATTTTAAATTTTTGTTTTTTCCATTGAAAAATTAGTTTCCGGATACAGGTTTTAAAGGTTCCTTTAAATCGATAGGGCAAATAAGGGAAAATTTTTTAAAGAAGCACAAAAATTGGCCCTTTTGGGACCAACCCCTTTTGTATGGTTTTGAATTTGGGGGTTGGGAAAAAAGAAAGGGGAAAAAAGTAGACTGAAAGCTGTTGAAATGTCATCTCCTGTGTGGTAAGACAAAGAATTTATAGGTTTTACAAAAAGTCCAAATTAGAGGTGCAAGGCTGAGATAAGCATTATCCCCAAAATTTTAAAAAAGGGGGGTTTTAACGGTGGTTTGCTCAAGTGGAGCGAAAAAGAGAGGAAGGAACGGTCTAAAAGAAGTTTTAAAAAGCAAGTGTGCCGGATGTTAGGGAGGTGGGAAAGGGAGAAAGACGTGGCCATGACCAAGTACGACAAGTACTTGAAAGTGGACATTTTGAAAAAATCATATTTGGGTATGTGAAGGGGAAGTTTGGAAAGAAAAATTAAAGAAAAAAAGGGAAATTTTGGGCAGGACAGGTGGTTTGGCGTTTTTCCTTTTTTGGATTTGGGAAATTTTTGAGATCGCCCCTCCCGGGCCGTTTCTTACTGGGTGGCTTGTGTTTGCGGGGGGCTCATGAACCGCCCTGGGTGGGGGACAACGCAATGGGGACCGCCTTTTGGGGCGCCAAAGCGGCCCCCTTGGGAAACGCCTTCTTGCGAAACCCGCTCCCAAAAGGCCCCCGGGGCCAGACCAAGGAAGGGGACTGGGAGGGCTTTCATCCCTTGTTTGGCGGGGGCTGACTTTCAAAAACCCATGGGGGGGAAATTTTGCTAAAGGGAAAGTTTTGTTAATAACGACAAGCATTATTACTTTTTTTTTGGGGTACTGCATTTTTCAGGAACCCCCTTGGGGTTTTTTTGCCTATTTAATTTTGTTTTCACCAAATCTTTAAAAAATAACCCTTTTCCAATTTCCCGGGTTTTTTTACTTTTTCAAATTTTTTAGGGTTTTGTTTTGGGTTTTCCCAAAGCGTTTACCCGTATCGATTCTCTTTAAAAAAAACCCTTTTTTTTGAAGCTTTTTTAAAACAATTTTTAAAACATAATTTTTTTTTTTCTCAAAATTTTTTTGTTTTTTAAAAAATTTTCCCTGAAGGTTTTTTGAAAATTTAAAAAACGAAAGCGCTTCTTAAAATTTTTTTTTTTAACCTTCTTTTTAAAAATAAAAAATTTTACAAAAAATACATAGTTTTTTTTACAAAAAAATTTTTAAAATACCGTTCCCATAAACCCCCTTTAAAGGTATTTGTCTTTGGGTGCAGGGAGGACTTTGAAAAACCCCAAAATTTTTAAAAGGGGACAAAATTTTTTTGGGGGCGTAATGTAAATTTTGGGGAAAATTTTTTGTTGGCGCAAAAAAAAGAAGAAAAAAAACAAAAGGTTTTTAAATTTAAAACTCTTTTTTAAAATTTTTTCATGGAAAAAAAAACCAAATTGAATAAAACCCCCCCCTTGCTTAATTTGAGGCTCAATAAAATCGATTCGATAAATAAACTGAGCAAAAAAAATTTTCTTTCCCATCGTAAAAAAAAAAACCTAATTTTTGCATTTTTCGGGCATGGTTTTCCTGTTTAATAATTACCTTTTTAAAAGGGCCCCATTGTCAAAAGTAAAATAACGCTTTTGGGAAAAGATATTTAAAAAAATAAATATCTGTTATTTTTAAAAAAATTTCAGTTTAAATAAAATAAAAAACATTTTTTTTTCCCCTTTCCCAGCCCCGTCAAAAACCTCCCGAAAAGCCGCTTCCCGCGTCGAGCCCGGGGGCCCCCACCCCCGGGGCTGCACACCATCGGGGGAAAACTCGGAGGGGAACGGGAAATCCGGTTTAAACCGGGTACCCACGCCGGGGCCCAAACCCCCAATTTTTTTTCCGGGGCACCCCAAAAAGAGAACGTTTTCGCCCCCCGTGCCCGACTGCAAACCAAGCAAAAAAAGGGTTTCGCCCCCCTCGCCCTTTTTTCAAAAAAATTAAAAAACTTAAAAAAGGGGCTTTTTCGAGTGCTTTTCAAAAAAGGACGGGGGACCCGAGATTTAAAAACGACGCGATTTCGGACGATTTTCTAACGCTTTGGGGCCCTTTCGGCGCGGCGCTGATTTCAGATTCTTAGTTGCACCACGTATTATTCTCGATTTAAATTGTCCGTGATATTCTGCTAATGAGGTGTATAAAGAAATCCCAGGTATATACATACTCGATAATTTATTGCTCCTACGGCAGAAATTAATAATCGTCTATTGTTTCCGTTCGGAGTATTTTGTAAATAATATTTAAATGTGAATAGAACGAATATTGCGTGGCATGGCGGCTTGATTGCGGTGACGTTTTTCGATGAATGAGGATTCGAAATCGGCCGGCGGAATTAAAATACTGTTTACAAAGTCAATTTCGGGGTTTTACAAATAAGTATGATGGACAAAATTTATCTGATATCAATTATTAATGTGGCAAGACGTAGTCGTTAACGCGTGGGGAAAAATCTTTCGGATCCGTTCTATACGCGATATCAGAAAAGCATTCGTAAGTGATTTTTGGGGGGTTATACATAACGGGCGGATTTTTTTTTTTACATTACAGAAACGATGTAATTTGAATTTTATTTTCATGGTATGTATACAGCTTTTTCAAATCGCTACGGCAATTATCCAGGTAGACGCGATGGGGTGTGACGTCACTTCAATATGGGCGTGACTTCGTCATGAATTTCCCGCTTTTCAAGATGAAAGGGTATGACGTATTAGCACAATAACGGACGTTAATGTCAATCGTATCTGTTCGGAAGATTTAAAAACATACCCGTATAAATGAATCGCAAACATTAATGATCATTATGATTTATATCGTTGGAACAGGATAACAAATATGTTCCTTCTTTTATATCGATTTTCTAACATAGAGTTACAGCGTTTCGGTCGGGAAGCAGACAAACCCAATTCGGACAAATCGATTTTTTAGGCTTTAAACACACAGAAAGCAGTAAATGTAGGCGTTAGGCGTCAGGAGTGAAACAGATAAGGCAAATATATATCAAATAAATAATAAAATGCTCATTTATAAAAAATTTGCATCGATGATTGCACATATCCGGACTTTTTATGCTACAGCTTTGGAATGAAGGGTTATTGTCCAAATTAAAAAACGCAATTTAGTCCTTACTTATAGAGGGTACAAGAATGAATGAAATTGGATAAAGAAAGAAAGTTGTGTCAGTGCATAAATATGTTCAATGTTCAGGTCTATTGTTTGTCTAAGGTTGAGAGATGAATGGATGGGTGGGTAATTTATGAGTTTTTTTTTTCAAGCTCAGATTAAAAAGTCATATTACACATTGGACTCCAAATATGATGTAGATTCACCAGTTTTCGGGTTGTACCTAGAGTTGTGTAACTCCGTGTACAAAGGTTTAACCACTTTTTAAAACACAAAAATAATTACAAACTGACATCTCAACAGAGACGAGAAATTTGGAAGGGAATATGGATATATAGGCGTTTACAGGGCTTATGACCTGTCATTGGCTGGGTTTAAGTGGCCACTTGATGTATTACAACATTCCCCATTTCACCTAGTATTTGATATCCATATCTGCCAATCTACAGTAAAATGGCGCGACGCTTCACATGTGACACCCTCTGTCATCCATTGAGAAAATTGCTAAGCATTTTAGCAGAAACCTTTATGATTGCAAGTGAGATTCTTACCGAATTATATCACCTACTGGGAAACGCCTGAAGGTGAATCTTCAATTTGTTATGCTTATAACTTTTACCAGCTATTTTTTATAAACAACATTTTGAGTTATTCGGACACACTCAAAATGTTGTTTACAAAAATAACAGATTTTTGCCGTCCATATTGACATCAATATATTGTAGACAAAATATTCTCTTGTGTAGTAGTAATTGACCAGATCTAATACAGCCAGCCAGAACTGGCTCTGGACGTGACCATCTGTATAAACCCACCGCATACATATATAGAGGTGGCCCGTGTAGGTACACGGACCTACCCACACTGTTACACAATGCCAACACAGCTCCATAACGCACACATGTATGCGGGTCATATCTACATTTCGCAACCATCGACCAGCAACACACAGTAACTTACAATTTTTGCAAAACTGATTATTTAAAAAAAATATATGTATATTAAAAATGACTAATTATTTTGCTCTTATGCCCGCTGTATACGGGACAGTTTCTTGTTCAGAAAACTGTGCAGTCTGTCAAACTTCTGTCAAAAGACACGCTAAATATGTGTATTTTTGAAACGCGATTGTAAGTTATTATCGTATGTTTGTATATTTAGCTAATAATGTAAATATTTTATTGGTTTTTTACGTATTTAAAAGCATACAATAAACCAATGTCTACTTAAACGTTTACATAAAAAACATTGACTGTCATGTCAGCTTAAATCTGACATAAGCACGCAGTTTTTTCAACAGTTTTCGTTGTATACGGGACCGTTTTCAGACTGCATAGAAAACTGCGCAGAAAACTGTCCCGTATATAGCGGGCTTGAGATATATTTCCAATCTTATTATATTTGCATATGTTTCAATTTGTAAGTACGTTAAATTTTTTAAATATATTTATCGCGATTTCCGGCCAAAACAAGTCATTATATGGTAGGATATTATAACTGTAGGATGTAAGTGTAGCGCCTAAAATAGAAAAAAGTACAATAGCCACTTCTCTGGTTCTACGCATCAACTATATATTCAGTACGACCCTTTTTGTGCGCTTAGGAGAGACGGGTGCTTTTGAAGCATCCGTTTGTGGTCAAACTTTAAGCTAAGTTTTTAAAAAAAATTTTTTGGGGAATCTTTTGAATTTAATTATTTATATTTTTCCCGAACAAATTTAAATTATTCCTAGCTATTATTCACAAAAAAAAATATTACGGAATAAAAAAATATAGGCATTGGTGTCCACCTCGTAGCATAGTGGTAGCGCATTTGGCTACCGTGCATGAGGTCGCGGGTTCGATTCCCGTAGGGGGTCAGCATGAAATATTTTTTTTACATGTGATTCTCACATTAATATTTCATGTAATGAAGCGTAAGACTGATCAACCTACCTTCATGTAATAAAATGATCAAGATGCACAGCACTTGGTGTACCGATGCAGTGCCCTATGCACCATTGGGTGCGGATAAGGGGAAAGTAGTAGTAGTAGGTTTATCGACAAAAAAAGGAAAGATTAAAAGACACATTTCCCGCTGTTTCATTTTACGCTTTTAATTTTGACCTCTCCGAGAATTGAACTTGGAACCACACTCATAATAGCACAAACGCATTAACCACTCCATCACAAAATTTATTTAATAAAAAAACTTTTTTAAATTAATAAATTTGCCAATTATGTCGTTCTGATAGGAGACCGTTCCATTAAAAGTGACATTTAATTGCAAATTAAATAAAGAAATTTAGTTTGGATTAGTTTCTGAATGAAAATGCTGTTTACCGAGTTAATTACAAGTTTACAATTTCATAATATTATTGGCGTTTTTGTTTTTTAAAACAAGATAATGTAATTTGTGTATAAATGTTGTTCAGTGAGCTACTGGCGGCCCTAATTAATTTCAATTCTGGTGGTCCTCATAAGGGTCAGTAGTATGGGGTACACCTGAGCCCCTTTAGACATTTTAGTGTCATATTCCGAGTTTAATGACAGCCACTAAGCTTTGAAAAAATTATCATTATATAAACCGTGTAAGAAAACTCGATGTAAAAGCGAGAAAACAATGAATCTACATCATATTTGGAGTTGATTATTTATTTATTTAAAAAAAGAAATCGATGCAATCTTTTGATATTTGCACATATTTCAATTTGCTAATACTATTTCCAATAAACCCTAAGCGGCTTGTGCTTGAAAATAGGAATCGAGTCGTGTCGAAGTGGGGAGTCGAACCGACGATCTCTGGACTCAGAGACCGCGACGCTACCACTGGGCCACCACCCGTTCAAATGTTATGTAGAGTAATGGTTAATTATGTAGAGTTTTTTTTTTAAATTCACTCATAGTTTCCGAGAAAAGAAAATGCAAAGTTGATTTTTTTTAAAAATATTTTTTGGTAAATTTATTTGATAACTGTTATCAAATATCATGTATTTAGTCGAATTGATAGTATCCATAAATAAAACAAAGTAAAAAACTACATTTTAATGAGAATTTGTGCAATTTTACTTAATATGAAGTACTACCGAAAGCTTGTATGAGAAGAAAAAGGTTTTTTTCAAGCTCAGCTTAAAAAGTCATATGGCAAATTTTTCAAAAATTACGGGATTTTTCAAAAATTATGGGATTTTTCAAAAATTACAGGATTTTTGTAGCATATCAAATGATGTAGATTCACCAGTTTTCGAGTTGTACCATGAGTTTTGTATACACGTCACAATTGCGATATAAGTATTTAGATATTTTGATGATTGGGGCCCTGGTACATTATTTATTATAACACCTACAAGTTCTCTCTAGTGTTGGATTCTAGAAACCCTGGTAATATATTATGTATTATTATGATTCTATAAACCCTGGTGACGTTTTGATTGTGTCTTCCTCAGGACAAGATGAAGTGGACCACTCGGCGGTCGGCGCTGCCATCACGACCATCGCCAGCAATCTGCCGGAAGTTACCAAAGGTAAAATATTCACTGTATTTATTTCACGCGAACATAAGATTGTTACAAAAACATAAATAATAAGAAAAGAAAATAGTTCATTTAAATTGGACTATGCAGCTCAGAGCAAGCTCTGAGATCTTCGATAATAATAACAAACTGTATTTTCAAAAGACAGCAGATAGAAAAAAATATTTTAATCTGTGAAAAAAAGTGATAAAAATTAAATATTTGTTTTTTCCATTGAAAGTTAGTGCCGGAAACAGAGTTAATGGTGCCTTGAAATCGATAGTGGCAAATAAGAACTTATCGAAAGAAGCAAAATTGGCAGTTCTGGTACCAACCCTTATGTATGGTAGTGAATTGGGTGTTGGAAGAAGAAGGATGAAAGTAGACTGAATGCTGTTGAAATGTCATCTCTCTGTGTGGTAAGACTATGTATGATAGGTGTACAAATGTCCAAAATTAGAGCAGAGTGCAAGGCTGAGATAAGCATTATCCACAAAATTAAGAAAGGGCTTTTACGGTGGTTTGCTCATGTGGAGCGAATGAGAGATGAAGGAACGGCTAAAAGAAGTTTAAATGCAAGTGTGCCTGGATGTAGGAGCCGAGAAGGCCGAGAAAGACGTGGCATGACCAAGTACGACAAGTACTTGAAAGTGGACATGTGAAAAGTCATAATCGGCGTATGTGCATGAGAAGATGGATGAATGTAGATGAAGCAAAGGAAGTCTGTCAGGACAGAGTGGTATGGCGTTGTTCATTGAGATTTGGTAAATGTGTAGTATCGCCCACTCGGCCAGTGCTTACTGATGGCTTGTGTTTGCAGGAGTCAGCATGATCGCAGCCCTGATGGAGGACAACGACAATGGAGACCGCCTGCTGGACGCCACGCGGCGCCTCTGCAGCGCCTTCAGCGACCTGCTCAAGGCCGCCGAGCCGGAGACCAAGGAGGTACTTGCCAGGACTATCTCATCCTTTGTTTGTCGGGGCTGACTTCAATCCGATCGGGGCTAGCAAATGTGCTACGGAACGTCTGTTAATAAGCTGACAAGCATGATTACTATATCTTGTGTACTGCTTTTACAGAGACCCCTTGGTGTTGCCATTACTAATATAGTGTTGACATCACACATAACAATAACTATACCAATTCCGAGCGTTTATTTTACTTTTGACAAATTGATTATGTATCGATTAGGGATGTCCTAATGCGTTACCGTATCGATTTCTCATAAAAATCGACTTTATTTAAGAAGAACTTTAATCAATTTTAAACACATTTATATTTTATTTTTTGCTCAACATTTTTGTAGTTTATAAACATACCCAGA
>JAGVSP010005481.1:0-10674 GCA_022494985.1 Micrasema minimum
ACATATCGACGACGCGACGGTGGAAAGAAAAAAGTTAAGAAGCGACATAATATGTGCAAAGGAAAATAATACCAAGTGACATGATTATTATGCTACACTTTCATTATTTCACTCGATATCATTTTCTTTTGCACATATTCTGTCGCTTGGTAAGTTTTTCTTTTCAATCGTCGGTGTATTTTTTAAACAATTGAACTAGGCATAAGGTGATTTGACTTCGTAATTCACCAACGTTGAAGTTCGGTAACAGACCTCCAATAACTGAATTTAACTGGCTTGGGCATGTACTCCGGATGCCACGGGAGAGCCTGAACCCAAGGTACCTCTTCGTTACGCCTGCAGGATCTCGCCGTCCTGGTAAACTTCCAATGACCATCTCCGGGATGTACTCTATGAGTGAAGGCCTAACGTGGGAGGAGGTGAGAGAGCTGGCTGACGATGATAGGGTCTCCACATATTAATGAACGTGGCGAAAATAAAGAAAATAAAAAAAATTCATTGAAAATCATTAAAAAAAACTATCTCTGTTTATGCCACTTAGATAGGTATAACATGTGGAAGGAATTAAGTAGTACAAAGCATAAATCATAATATCGTTGCCTGAGTGCTTAAGTTCTCTATCGACCACTTTTAGTGAAATTGAGTTTAAATGCAGTATTGTTAAGAATTAAATTCCGCATCGAATGATGCGTCAATTTCTGAAATAAACTTTATTGCATACAAATAAAAGACATCCGAAGATATTATACGCTAATGACACTTATTCTAAAATCCTCTATCTCCCGAGCTCTTGTCCAATATACAGTTTGCGTTTATCCAAATACAAACTAATCGAGGAGAAACTACCATATTATTTTTGTGTTGATTATAACTCTGTAGATTCCTAAGTCAATAAATAAATAAAAATGTTTACACAATACACAATACATGTAAGATTGTGATGATAAGTACAAATTTTTATTTCAAAGAAAATAAAGTAACATTATGGCATGAAAATGTAAAATCGAGATTTTTTTTTTCTTCCGAGAAATCTGCTTATTTTGGAATAAATTTTACCACCAAAATTAGGCACGAACCAGGTCATTGTATGGGCCTGTTTCCCATTTCGAAAATTTATTGTTAAGTTATGGGTAACATTACAGCATCCTGTATACGGATCAATATGGCTCTTAAAAAAACTAGCACTAAACACGCGCGGTGGCAACTTACTCAATCTCCACTTATTACTATTCTATCTCCATTGTCATAATTTTCACGGTGCATCTTTTCTCTATCTCCATTAATAAAGTTGAAAATAACGTGTATTAAATGTGTTTTTTCAAAATATTTTTAATTCATCGGTTCAATCATGACTCTATTGAAGACCTTTTTTTTTTTTTTTTTTTTTTTTTTTTGAGTTGCTGAATAAGAAAGCCTTACATGTTAAGTACAAGGCTTCGAGAATTCAGAGAGGTGTTTTGATTCTGTTGGTCGACACTTTTAATTATTCATTTTACTGTCCCTGGTTCAATGCCTTGATCTGTTTGGCCACCATTGTCATGAAGTTCATGAGTAATGGTGCGTGTTTGCTTTTCATAATTGAGGAAACATCTGTCATTGACAAGTTGCGCCTACTGCATTCACATTCAAGACTGTACCGTTGTAAGCTGAAAATCGGACAGTGAAAAAGCAGATGCTCAACACTTTGAGAAGAGCTGTCATCGCACAAGCAAAAATCGTCATCTCTTATTTTAAACCTCTTAAGATAACTTCTCATAACTCCGTGGCCAGTAAACATCTGCGTCAGCTCGAAGGATGTTTCATGATGATTACGGAAGAAAGCTGCATCGGCTAATGTGGGGAAGAACATTTTTGTAATTTTTCCAGTAGTAGAAGTGCTATATCGTTCTTCCCATCGTCATTGAAGACCTTGAAACATTAAAAATATATGTAAATATATTTTAAGGAAGATATTCAATAAAAACCTTCTCCTGTAAAATGTTGTTACTGATCGATAGAGAACTTAAGCACTCAGGCAACGATATGTACTACCTCTGCTTCTATCTCTAATCCTACCTAATCCTACCCAATGGCGCATAATTATGTCGGCACATTGGTATACCACGTGCAGTGAATCTTGTTAATTTGTTACATGAAAGCAAGATGATCAGTCTTACCGTACCAATGAAATATTTAAAAAAAACATCTTCAAATAAATATTTCAAATTGATCCCTCAGGAATCGACTTCACTACAAAGTGGATAAGGCAAATATGGTGAAACCATGATGTTAAAAATTATATCTTTGTTTTTCTAGGGTAAATTTATAATTATTACGTGCTATAATTCCATGTTCTAACTGCAAGGCGTGTATCCACAGGGTTCCCTCTGCCATGATTACTTTATTGTACGGCCGAGACTTAGATTTACAGTGCCCTAACCCTTGCTAGAATACCACAAAGCTTCGACCATGAGTTGCAGCAGAGCTTGTACAGAGTTACGAATAAGTAACTGTGAGTTACGAATAATAAATGCACATAGCGCACAGTAAATTCAAGACTTAGAACGCTGACTCTAATTTATTATTGTTTTGAATAGCACAATGTCCAGCACAAAATTTCAATAAACAAAAATCAACTTTTCATCAACAATAAAATTTTGATGTACAAATGCCAGGTGGTGCATAGAGCACTGCATTTGGTGCACAAATAGTAGTAGACTTTGGTCGTGTTTTGATGAAAATATTAATTCAAGTACGTATTAAAATGTATATAAAAATTTTATGAATAAAATAACATTGATTAATACTTACTCAAGTAAAATATTAATTTTTATAATGACAGGTTAATATTGGTCCAACCAGATACAGAAAATATTCATATCAAAACCCTTTGATCCGGGGTTTTATATTAGATATTTATCATCACATTAAAACAAGCATGTTATCATTATTCACGGAATGTTAAGGACAGTTTGCGAACTTATAGTTCATTAAAATGGTTTTAATTTATTGCCCCTAGGTGACGGGGTGGTAAAAATTAGTGAGGGTAGGTGACGTCAACCCTACTCTGAAATTCGCAAAGGGACTTTAATATGGAATACAAGGATCTGCGTAATAAAGGACCCTGGAAGCTGATACCTCGTTTCATTTATTAGATTCTTAAATGTTTATCTCGCTGTTTTAGACACGTTGTTAGATAATTTAGAGAAAATAGAGTTGATGGACTGGGAGCTTGCTGATAAGGAAATGGCGAAACCATATACTATTCAGTTTTAGGATTACTTTTGAAATTTATTTACGAATATCGAAATTTAAACAGTTCAGATCGCTTTGGCTTCTGAGAATTTCTACACTTTTTCTGTTTTTCTGGCCGGAAATACGAAATATTCAGTTGTTTTTAAAGTAAATAACATACTAAAAATTATGTCATCGTCCATTTTTTAACGTCATTGTAGAAGCTTCGTTTTCATCCCTAACCATTTTTTGCTCTCTTCACATTGCTTAGATTTTAGTGTTAATAATTTTTTTATAAAAATTCCAGCGATAAATTTTCGCACCCCAAAATTGTGAATTTTGTCTTACGTTCCTTTGTATGTTCATTCTAGTTTTAATTACGTTTTCAGCTCTATAAATATAGACAGATTTTCATCATCATCATCCGCTCCCTATGTGGATCATATGGATTCTACAAACTGCCTCTAAGCCAAGCGATCGGCCGCCAGTTCAGTCAGGTCCACGTCCCGCAGTTCTGACGCAAAGTGCCGACGGATTGTCAACAGCGGACTTCCAGGACGCCGAGAACCTGATGCCTTGTAAAATAGGTAAGCATGGTGGCGGCTCTCGGGAGGCATACGTAGTATATGGCCTAGCCAGCCGAAACGCCTACGCCGGATGACAGTAGATACCAAGGGTTGCTACGTCCGTTATCTCACCTCTGTGTTCCTTACATAGTCAAACCACCGCTCACCTCATATTCTTCTAAGACACCTATTCTCAAAACTCAGAAGTCTGTTATGTTGGGCCCTGGTTAGGTGCCATGATTCGCAGCTATGGAGAAGAACAGGTGTGATGCAGACGTTAAAAATAGATTTTAGGTACGATTAATTTTCTTCTTCTTAAATTAGACTTGAGGGTTTGCATTGCTCTCATTTTACGCAGCCTCATGCAACGTCGACTTATCTCTCCACCTTTTTGCGGGTCATTCAGAAAATCGGAACGGTCTAATGGGCAAAGGTGCATCATTGATGAATTAATCCTTATTCTAACAACATCATTTTGAACGAATACAAATACAGAGACAGTAGACAAATTACTGGATTATACCCATGCTGGGCTGATATCAGACATTATTGATATCTCAACAGAGACAGAGAAACTCTGGAAACGAATGTGGGTTATCTAGGCGTGTACCTACACCAATAAAGTTAGATTGCCAAAAAATGCTTAACTATCTTCTCAACGTATGTCACTATAGGGAAAAAATATTAAAAATCTGTCGAAAAACCAACTCGCATGTGGATTCTTCTATGCAAACTCAACATATATAGAAGTTTAAAAAATTTGTCATTTATATGGTTGTCAGATGATGGGCGGAAAGGGGAATGTTGTAATACATCAAGTGGCCACTTAACCCAGCCAATGACAGGTCGTAAGCCGTGTAAACGCCTCCTAGATAACCCACATTTGTTTCCAGAGTTTCTCTGTCTCTGTTGAGATATTAATAATGTCTAATCATTATTTGATCAGAAATACAACCCTGAGTGCTTTGTAATGTTGTCTCTACGATTAAACTATGAATTTTTATGCATGAGATAATAATACAAAATGTTATTTTTGATAAACAATAATTTGATACGTTATGCTAGTTGAAATTGATATATACCTAATATTAAAGTTTTAATGCTGACGTTTCACGTTGTTCTCGTTGCCGCGTCATTTTGTTGCAAATTGCAATGAATAAAAGTAATTAAATTGTATGAAGTGTGAAATTGCTATCTGGGTATCAGGGAGTAATCGACTTTTCAGCAAATGAAAATAGTGCCTTCATTGACAATATCGTGTTTCAAAACCGAATGGCGAACAGTATGTTCATAGTTTACCGCGTTATCCATTTAGATTACCATGTTTTATATTTCATGGTGTATGAGGTATGCTACACAATTCGTACGCGGCATTTTACTATAGAAATAATGACAATGTTTGAAACCGACACAAACCTAAATGCGTATTATGTATCAAGTAGCACTAACTTTAGTTAAGACACTTATAAATGTATAATATCCGCACTAAACTGTGCATAAGGGCACTGCATTGACACACCAAGTGCAGTGAATATTAATATTTTTGGCACAGGAAGGAGAGATAATCAGTTTTACGCCTCAGCACCAGTCCAGGCTACGACATATGAAATATTTTAATGTGAAAATCACATATTAAATAAATAAATATTTTATATTGACCCCCATCGGGAATTGAACCCGCGACATCATGCATAGCCCAACGCGCTACCGCTACACCAGGAGGCGAACGAATTAATAAATAATAAATAAACTAACCAAATAACCATCACGCCACTTTGTTATTGCACACTTACCTAACTTCCTCTTACCTACTGGTGCAGCTGAAGCGCGATTTTTGCAAGTATTACTTGACACGAGAGAGACTTATGCATGCGAGAATTTATCTATGAATAAGGCGGAGAAAGAGGCCGAACGAAAGACTCAGCTCCCAGGCGATACCAGGAGACCTAAACCCGTCAATTCAGTAGAAAATGGCCCTTACCTTGGTATTATGGAGACTGGAAAAAGGGAGGAGATCTTTTTTCCGGCACTTCACCAAAATAACGTCACAAAAACACGAAACAGATCACAACGATTTCAATAACAACACAATTACACAATAGATGCGGTATTTAAATAGTTTAAAGTTGAATTTATGTTAATTGCATAAAAATATGCGGATGCGATAGGATGAATTTATAAGAAGCGAATTCGACAGAGGAATGCGTTTAACATGCGTGTCGCGAATTGTTGCAATTGTCCCAAAAATTGCAACTAATTGGTTTTGCGGATAGAGAACGGTATAGACAAAGGAATATAGGAGTAGGAATCAAGGATTTACTGGGGCAACTTGTTCTACAAATGACTAGTACAAATCATCACTAGAAACGCTCTAAGAAACCAAACCCATCGGCCACCTACACCAAAAAAGTTGATTGTCACCAGTGAGAAAAATCTCATTAAAGTGAAATGACGTGCGATAATTCACACCAATAGGTGTTTCGAAATTTGTCATGTATGTTTATCAGAAAATATATCGCCCATCAGGGCGGAATGGCGAATGTCATAATAAGCCCTGTAAACGCCTAGATAATCCACATTCGTTTCCAGAGTTTCTCCGTCGCTGTTGGAATATCATAATAAATTAAATAAATCTACTTTTCTGATTTTTGTTGTAAATTTATTTATTGTCTTTTATACAACGTAAGTTTTTAAGTTTATGTTTGGAATATAAACGGCTTACAGAACGTTCTTTCCAGCAGGCATTTCTAAAAACGTCGCATAGGGGATATTTCGGGAACCTATTTATATTTTGGGCCAATCCGGTCTCTTGTGACAGGCGATAAATGGCGGGGATTTATGTGTTGATTATTTTTTTAAACCCTCCTATCAATTTCAGAGGATGAAAAAATACATTTTGAATTATTACCCACTTGAATGACTCGTTCATTGAAATCCTGAGCAGCCGCTGGATTATGCAGATACGAGTAGATGTGTGATGAAAAATATGAGAGCCAGTTAAATAAAAAATACATCCAAAGGGGTTTGGAGATAGAGGAGTCCCCTTTTACCAGTGGAAGGTTAGTGGAAACGGAGGTGATGTTGTATGCGTTTATTCAGTTAGCAAGGATGAGTATTGCGTGTCGGATGTGTGAGTGCGTGGCATTTCTGCAATCAGTATTGAACGCTGCAGCTAGACTTATTTTCGGAATTTCTCAGTTCGCCACATCACTCCACTGCTAAAGAAACTGCACTGGCTGTGCTTTCCACAAGGGTAGAATACAAACTCTGTTGGCTAATGTACAAAGCCATGCATGATGCCGCTCCAGAGCATTTAAAAGAGCTTTGCATTCCAGATGAACTAGCTGAGAGACGTCTCTCACACTTCGATCAGCTACATCTACAGCTATAGGCAGGGTTTAAGTACCGATCCGTAATCAGCTCACAAAATTTGGAGAGCGCGCTTTTGCGCGGTTGCGGGCCCTGTGGCTTGGAATGCTCTCCCACAAGAAGTGCGCAACTGTGAGAGTAAAGGTATGTTTCGAAAGAAACTTAAGACTTATATGTTCTCTAAATCTTTTGATTAATTTTGATAATGGTATTTTCTACTCAGAAATTGAGTTTTCATTCACTTTAAATTTCCCGAGCCGTTAAATTCAATATTTAAAGCGCCCTTGAGGTATATTTATACGAAAATGGCGCTATATAAATTATCCATAATAATAATAATAATAATGGAGCGAAGTCGGCGGCTGGAACAAACGTGGCAGCGGAGTAACGAGGATAGCAGACGATGCGGTGTCGGGGTTCCGATGCTGGTACCAGGAGTTTGAATCCAGGTCGTAGTCCCGAGACTTTCATGACGGCGCCGTCTACATCAGGCAAGATACTGCATCTTCTCTGTGGTGGACTGACTGGTGGTTCTCCGACTGAAGACAGTAACTGAGTAGATGGTATAAGATGGTTGTGTTGCACTGCTGTTCTGACCCTCGGTACGGGTATTTATAGGACAGTGGTCCTTTGTTATTAAAGTTGTATGGTGGGGATAAACATTCGTGTGAAAAGTCTATACTGCCTGTGTGAATTGCAGTGTCAGCAAATGATTTTCTAAAAATTACCTACTCGTGTAGTTTTAACTGTCGAAGCTGAATTATATTTTGACTTTGGACGAATGGTTCCCACACATCAATAAAAGACGTTTATGCAGTTGCTATCTCACTGTGGTAGGTATATCACTTGTTTTGAGATAGTTTAATTATAAGTTTATCTTATGTTGTGTAATAGGTATATATATGTGCAGTGCCCTTTGCATTATTGGATGCTGATAAGGTATATGAATATTGTATGTATGTAACTTAGGTTTTGAATAATAATATGCAAATAATATAATAGTGTATGGTATACAGTATAATGGTATTGTATGTATATGCATGAGTTTGTTTGTTATTGTTGAGATAATTGAAGCATTACTACTTCTCCACAAATCATTAAAACATCCTTCGTTCATCCTCCTCCCTATCCTTTTTCTTCCTTCCTCTTTTCCATCTCCAGTGTCATATTTTAGTAAATAATGCAATGTAATGTTAAATTATCATAAAAAGAATAACATTATCAGTGGATTTTTGTAATTGGCTGCAGATTTATTACTTGTTATTGTATATTGCATTGTTATAGCTGTAAAAATCCCAAATAAATAAATAAATAAATAAATCTTTGTCTTCCACCAATACTCGGTACAATAAAAGTTATCTCTAAATAACTAAGGGTTGGTTGAAAGATTTTGCTTAAAAGCAATAAGCCCGCCTTTGTACTCTTACTATGTAATTGTAGATGAAGTTTTAAATAAATAATTGAGATACAGCCTGTTTACGTTTATATTAATAGTTTAGGAATTTTTCTTCTTAACTAATTTTAGTAGTAAGGGCACAATCCCCTCACCAGTCTGCCTTATAATTGAATCTTCTAATACGATTTGAGAACCAATTATACATTTTGGCGGGGCGGGGGCTGTCCCGCAATCCGCCTCACTTCCGGCGTATTAGGGAGGATTAGACATACGCTGGGGCATTTGCCTGCTTTAAATCATGCCATTGGTTAGGGAGGATTAGACATACGCTGGGGCATTTGCCTGCTTTAAATTCATCCATTGGTCAACTTGGTTGTAGGGTGGGTGTTTTAATATTTTAACAGGTAAAAAATCGTCATTTAAATAATCATCATTAACTAATATAGGCTTGCTGTTTGATCATTAATAATAGTAATAAGTACGGGCATTGAACTTTAGAATATTTAATTCCAAAAATATTTAATATGTTGCCCTATGAATTTAAATCGTGCAATAATGCTAATAAAATTATTTCTATTCTAAGGGTTTGGTTGGAAGATAGAACTTTTTTATATTGATGCACCATAATTTTATATATATTGATTATGGTGCATCAATATAAAAATATGCATTATCTCTATTCCATATGCATTATCTCTATTCCTTTTATGCATATTTTGTGAACTTTTTTTATTTTTGTTGTATTTCTATGATAAATTTATTTTTTGCTAATGGCTCCTGATGACAAACGGCAAAATTGCGGTTTATCGGGACGGCATTATTTTTGTTTTTCTAATGTTATGTTTTATTTTCTAAATAAAGAACACTTCAAAATGCAAAAAAAAAGTTGAAAATCGTATGTAAAAGTAATGAATTTTAGAGAATGGGATTTTTGTTCTTTCGCCACGTTTATTCACAAACAATGGCGGTGGTAATCTCTCATCATCATCATCATATGTAGAATCACCACAAGCTGCAAGAAGTCAAGCGATCTGCCATCGGTTCCCGTACATCCTTCCGAGTCAGGTCCACGTCCAGCAGCTCCGACGTGAACTGCGAACTTATATAACGACTACCTTTTCAAAATGGTTTAAATGTAATATGATGCAACGCGACATAACATCACTGATTTGAATTATTTTAAAGGGTTGATATTGAAATTGCCTTTTCAATATAATTGTATTTATTTCGTATTAGGTACGCGTGAAAAATCATTCATTGTACGTATTCTCGGTTGTTTAATTTTTACAAAGAAAAACTTTTATGATATTATTGATATTATGACTCAACAGATGTCGCCAGTGAGAAAATCACTTGTAATGTGATATTACGAACGCGAGTTCAAAATATTAGTAAGTTTCAAAAATTTGTCATATATGGTATCAGATGATGGGCAGAATGGGGAATGTTGCATAGTTAAAATAACATAAAAAAAATTCACTGGAGCCTTACTTACACTAATAAAGATGATTGCCAAAAAAATGCTTAACAATCTTCTCAACAGATGACATCATAATAGAAAATTTCGGTATGCGGAACGACGTAGACGAGTTCAATATATAGCATTCCAAAATTTATCATATATGGTTATCAGATGATGGGCGGAATGGGTAATGTCTTAGTACATCAAGTGGCCACTTAACCCAGCCAATGACAGGTCATAAGCCCTGTAAACGCCTAGACAACCGACATTCGTTTCCAGAGTTTCTCTGTCTCTGTTGGGATATCAATAATATCTGAAAACTTATTTCTTTAGATTTGTACAATACAATTTTTTTATTTCGTAATGAATACCCAAGGCAAAACCCGTGTTGAATATAACGTCAAACTAAGAAGTGTATTAATACATGCAAAGAAAAAAATATTACCTTTTATTCCTAGAACATATTTCTTACACTATACATCATTATTTACTATTTTGGTGGGGTAACCATTTCAAGGCACTTCACAGGGAGCCAAAACAGTCGAAAGCCAATTCATTACGAAAAGCGGGGACCTTTTTTAAAAGCTTTTCTTATTAATTTTAAGATTTTTTGTTTTAAACATTTTTGGTTTAAAAATTTAAAGGTTTTTTCTTAAAAAAATTTACAA
>JAGVSP010005482.1:0-15734 GCA_022494985.1 Micrasema minimum
TACTTTACAAGTGATAACTTTATAGACTTTCAATGCGCTCAGTTCGCACTGTTGACAAAAGCATTTTCTAATTTTGGTTTAAATGGTACACCTGCATAAAGGATCACCTAAATACTCGTAACATACGCGTACTTTATAAGTGATAACTTTATAGACTTTCAATGCGCTCAGTTCGCACTGTTGACAAAAGCATTTTCTAATATTGGATTCAATGGTACACCGGCATAAAGGATCACCATAAAGGATCAAATACACGTACGCGTACTTTACAAGTGATAACTTTATACATTTCTGAGGGTTAGTGAAAGACTTCTGGGAGTTATTGTTTTCAGACTGCACAAGAAAATGTACAGTTTACTGTCCCGTATAAAGCTAGCTTAAAGGTTACTGAATAAAATCTGGGGGCTATTGAATAATTTCTAGTCATGATTTCATTTTTATATCTCTACAGAGCTGTAGTTAATTTTGGTTGTCAAATTCGGGAATATGGATATTCAAGCGTTAACAGGACTTATGATCTGTCATTGGCTGGGTTAAGTATTTGAACACACCCAACATGTTGTTATAATTTCTTGAGTTAATGATTTCTGGGGGTTAGTGAATGATTTCTCTATCCATAACTGAATCATCTTACCTTCATGTGATAATATTTTTAAATTTTTTTATTTTATTGTTTTTACGCCCATAGGGCTTTTTACATAGACATTTTTAAATGATTACACAGTAGGTAGCTATTCATTACCGCCAGAGATGGCTTCCAGACACTGTTCCCTAAAATGCACTAGATTTGTGTTGAAAACATCAATATTGTTAGTATACTTGTTAGCCAGTGCGTGCATTCTTCGTATCGGTGAGTTAGCACTGTAATTGGTCGATGATTGGCTACAGTAAAATAGTGCATTACTACGGGTAACTCGACCAGCACTCGTATACTAATTAAATTGGTTAGTTGACAACAATCAAACATAGATTTTAATACTTTGAACAGAAAGAGCAAATCATTTAATATTCTTCTATTTTCTAATGTTTATGTTTTGTTGTGAAACTTAGTTTGACTTCCGCCGCTAGAGTAGTGTACCTCGGGCAGATTGCGTTATGTAGAGCGGTCCCGATATACTCTCTTATACTCGTAATATATTATGTAGAACGAGTCGTGTTATGTAGGCCACTATTACTAACACGGAGTGACGATATAAACACATCAGTAGCTCAATCACAGATGATTGTCGACGTGTTTCAATATGGTTTCTCTGAAAAACTTAATTTCCTCTGAAAACAAACTTTCTGAAAAAAAAAAATTTCCCCTGAAAAAAAACTTTCTCTGAAAAAATAAATCATAGTAAATCACCAGAAAAACAAAGAAACGATATTAAAACTCTACAAGTATAATTATTTTAGTCTTAATTATTAATTAATCAATTTTCACTAACTACACTATTATTCCATCTCTATGGTAACAGATTACAGCTCACTGCTTTACCAACCATGTTGACTTCCATCTGTTGGTAAAGCAGTGGCCCTGCACTTAATCCACAACCCACTCCACAGGTGGCGCTGAAAAAAGTATTTCTTTACATATGTAGTATCGTTAATAGAACCCATTTCAATAAAAAAACATGTCCTTTCTCAAACAAAAAAAAAAGAAAAGTGCACCCAAATGTTTCCTCAGAAATAGTAAAGACTTGGTCACCCCAAGGCGAGCGTCCGGCCCCCCCCCCCCCCCCCCCCCCCCTAAATGGGACGGGACTGCGCGAGCGGCGTGCGCACCCCCCCCCCCGCGCGCACTCCCCCGTCGCACTTACCCTTATGTGCCGCGCATGAACAACAGCTGTGAATAGAATGTGCGTAATTTGTAAAAATTATAGGAATAAAAATAATAAATCGTAAAAATATAAAGTACATGTTTTTTTATTGAAATGGGTTCTATTAACGATACTGAATTCAGGGTTTTTTTTTTTTAACTGACCAAAAAAATAACCCTGTATATCCGATCGTATAGCTCACCGGTGATCAGAAAGACCCAGGTTTAAATCCTGGAGATTTGATGAATGCACATAGCAATTGTGATTTTTTCTACCTTTCTCTTGATTTGTTAAATGAAATTAACGTAGGTACTGAAATATGTTTCAGATTGCACGATGTACGCGCATTATGTGTTCAAAGCCTTTGACGTCAATTGTAATGGTGCCATTAGCTTTCGGGTAAGCTTATTTTTATATGTCCTTTCTTCTTAAGCTAATAATTTATAGATATTATTGATATCCCAACAGAGACAGAGAAACACTGGAAACCGATGTGGGTTATCTAGGCGTTAACAAGGCTTATGACCTGTCATTGGCTGGGTTAAGTGGCCACTTGACGTAATACACGCCCCATTCCGCCCATCATCTGATAACCAAATATGACAAATTTTGGAACTCTTATATATATATATATATATATCGACGCCTCCTATGTATAATATCGTAGCCCACAAATCGTCGATTTTGAGTTTTTGGTGGATTTCGTCTGTATTTAACTATATCTTTAATTCTACCTAAACAAAAAAATTATTTTGCCAATAATAAGGGCTTTTTTGGGGCGTATTTTGTCGTATCTACAACCAATGCATACCAACGAAAATATTTTCAAATGCTCCTCCTGTAAAATCGCATTTTGTGGGTTACGATATTATACGTAGGAGGCGTCGATATATCGAAATCGTCTTCGTCATTCCGCTTTACAGAATTTTTCTATGCTGGCGTAATCTGTTGAGAAGATTGCAAAGCATTTTTTTTGGCAATCATCTTTTATTAGACGTAGGTAAGGCCCTACCGAGCTTTATTATAAATAATATATGATATCGGTCCAGTAATTTGTCTCCAAGTATTTGTATTCCTTTAAAAAAAAATTGTTTAATAATTTATATCTCGAAAGATATAAATACATTATTTCAAAAATATAACGACACAAACACGCTTCTGGTCGATTTCTAAAAAGTGTGTAAAGTCCATCGCTCACGTGCTACATTCCAGGGAAAAAATCGAGGACTACGATTGCATGGCGTAGCGGCCGCTGCGCAGGCGTGACGCGTGGCAGCCATTCCCCTTAACCCTCGGTCTGTCGCGCATTTTTTTGTAACGCGAGTCGTCGCGCGGGGTCGCTGAAGATCCCGGAATATAAACACTTTAAAAACTTGTTGAGATACTTTTAAAGCAGATTTTTTGAATATTTTTATAAATAAGGAAAGAAACAACAATACAACTCAACAATAATCATAATAGGGTTCTTAAAAACGTTATAAATATTTAAAGGATATTTTTACAACTCCAACGATATAAAACACAACGATCAAAAATGTTGTTTTCATTTATAAATTTATGTTTTAAAAACACGAAAATACGAATGATTTTTAACGCCCGTTATTGGTTAATGACGTCATACCCGTCCACCATTAAAAGGCGTGAAATTCATTACGAAGTCAGCGCCTATATTGCTGTGACGTCACACCGCACGCGCGCCAAATGAAGGATTTTGTGAGTGATTTGAAAAAGCGCTAAAAAATTCACATGACATCGTAAAAATTAATAAAAAAATTCCCTTGATATTGTAATTTTTCATTTTTCAATTTTTTGAAATAAAAACTCGGAAAGAACCCTATTATCTCTTTATTTATTGCTTTATACAGAGAATCCACTTAATAATGAGTTGTAACGTGTGTTTCCAGGATCTGCTGGTGACGCTGTCCACGCTCCTGCGCGGGTCGATCTACGAGCGGCTCCGCTGGACTTTCCGGCTGTACGACGCCAACGGGGACGGCTGCATCTCCCGCTCGGAGCTGGCCGACATCGTGCAGGCCGTGCACGAGCTCATGGGGCGGCGCGCGCAGCATGTGGAGGATGATCGCCGGTGCCGCGAGCAGGTACACCGATCCACACACAGGCCTCCACACCCTAACAAGATGGCCGCCACCAAACACAGATAATGAGTTCTACAATGAAAGCCCCACCCTTTCCCTAGACTGTTTTAAAGATTATTGAGTCTTTTTTCAGTCCAGCCAACTCTACCGATTTTTTCAACAAGCTAAACCGCGATTTTAAGATTGTTTAAGATTTTTAGTGTGATAAAAATACGGATGAATTTAGGTTGTGTACGCGAACAAATGCTTTCATTGTACCTCTACCACTGTCTCGGCTGATGTATTATAATTGTCATTGTTTCCATCACCCAAACCAACCAGAGTCGGCCCAAATTATTAGAATAATCGGCGTAGGTGCATGAGAAGATGTATGAATGTAGAGGAAGCAAAGGAAGTGTGTCGGGACAGAGTGGTATGGCGTTCTATTTTCTGGACCTGAACCAGGACGGGGTGATCACCATCGAGGAGTTCATGGAGTCCTGCCTGAAGGATGACGTCATCACGCGCTCGCTGCAGATGTTCGACGCGCCGCTGTGATGCACCGCGACCTCCGTCCACTAGCCGCTAGCCACCGTGTGTGCAGATAGCACGCGCCACAGCACTGCACCCACTCCACACTCCACACTCTACAGTGACCGGGGATTGTGGGATATAAATACCGAGGAAGAGGAATAGCCCTAGTACTCCTAACATTTCCCAGACAGAAACTTGAAACTTTTTTTAGCCAATCAACTTAAGGTGGAACAACCAAAAATCGAGGCGCGGAAGCGCCGAAAAGCCCCTGCAGAGCTAGCATTTTAACAGTCGGCGAAACCGACTGTTATCTGCTAGTGTTTTATAAATACGATAAATTATTATTCAAATGCGGCTTTTTATTTTGTTTTCTTTATGGATAGTATTAATTTTACTAAATAAATCATATTGGATAACAATTTTCTAAAATTTACAAAAAAAAAATCAACTTCGTACCTACTCAATTTTCTCGAAAACTATGTATGGGTCAAATGAAACGGTTTTATTCTACAAAATCGACTCCTAATATGTTGTAGATTCACGATTTCCCGCTTGTACATCGAGTGTTGTTACACCATGTATTTTTATGGTATAAATAATTGTGTTAGATTTCTGTATTAGGATTTGGAGAGCTAGATGTAACACAACCAAACATAGAACACACAAGCACTAGCGATCCTACAGGTATACCTTACAAGGCAAATATCCACAGCTTAGTGGCTAAAAGAATCAAGTAAGCCTTAAAAAGGCGAAATTTGGTTCTTCTAACCGAGTAAACGTCGACCTCCAGACAGCTTTTACACTATTGCGAATGCGGCGACCACTAATCCAAAACCCGCACTCCCAGTTCTCTCTGAAAACTGTCGGCAATCCGTCACATTTTGTCTGTAAAATAATATCGTAAACATGAATTTTCCACTGGAATTCCTCATTCTATTATACAGTCCCTGGTCAGATGATGTAGTTAATATTAAATTGAACTTATTATGAAGAACTGTGTATTAGAATTATGTCATTTGAATACTTTTATCCGCACTCTACAGTTAGAGTGGTTCATACATAATGGAAGTCGATCCTATGTGTCTGGAAAGATTGCCCTATACGTGGTGTAACAGAACTCGATGTACAAGCGGAAAACCAGTGAATCTACATCATAATTGGAGTAAAATTGAGTAAGAAGTTGATTTTTTTTTTCATTCTTTCAAATTATTATTAAATATTGTAATACATTTAGTAAAATGAATAAATGTCTTTGGAAAACAAATGCAAAAACTTGATGTTAACAAGAATTCGTAAAATTTTGACTAATCTTCTATAAGTACTTATGAAAGTTTTAAAAGAAGAAAGAAATTTTTTTTTTGACGCTCAGAAGCTAAAAAGTCGTTATTATTTAAGTTACTTTAATTGGGTTGTTACCGATATATTTTTTTTTATATATAAAAAGAAATCTATGCAATCTATTTGCACATATTTCAATTTGCAAATACTATTTCCAATAAAGCCTAAGCGGTTTGTGCTTGAAAATAGGAATCGCGTCGTGTCGAAGTGGGAATTCGAACCGACGATCTCTGGATTCAGAGACCGCGACGCTACCACTGGGCCACTACCCGTTCAAAATATCGTTGAAAACGTTATAAATATATAAAGTATATTTTTACAATTCCAACGATGTAAAACACAATGATCAAAAATGTTGTTTTCATTTATAAATTTATGTTTTAAAAACACGAAATTACGAGTGACTTTTAACGCCCGTTATTGGCTAATGACGTCATACCCGTCCATTATGAAAGGCGGGAAGTTCATAACGAAGTGAGCGCTCATATTGATGTGACGTCACACCGCATGCGCGCCAAATGGAGGATTTTGCGAGCGATTTGAAAAAGCGCTAGAAAATTCATATAACATTGTAAAAATAAAAATAAAATTCCCTTGACATTGTTATTTTTCAATCAATTTTTTAAAATAGAAAATCGGAAAGAACCCAATTCAAGTCTATAAAAATTACACATTCGACTCTGAAAAAGATGTAGATTCACCAGTTTTCGGGTTGTACTACGAGTTTTGTATAGCTACAATTATAGCGACTATTTTTTAGTGAATTGTTTAAAATAAATTTTATTTAAAGGTTTTGGTCGAATAAGTTCACGAAGACTTGAGAGAAAAACATACATAGGTATTTTATTTTTTATTTAACATACATATTTTTTTTATTTTTAGCATACATAATCTTTTATTTAACTTAAAAACTTCTTACTTTAAAACTATCGATGAATTACTACTTTTTCCCTTATTCGTACCTCATCCGTACCTCATCCGTACCTCATCCGTACCTCATACGTACCTCATCCGTACCTCATCCGTACCTCATCCGTACCTCATCGTACCTCATCCGTACCTCATCCGTACCTCGTCCGTACCTCAAATCTGATTGATTTATTTTATTGAAATTACTTGGTTGAAGTTTACCAAGAGTTTTATTTAACTTTTATTAGTTAAATTGAAATAATTAATACCAAATCACTTTGTCTTTTTTATATTTAATTATTTTTTGACATAAATAGCAATTATTTGACCATATCAATTATCAATTCCAAAGACAGTACAATTTTTAAAATCACTTTTTTAGTATCTGAAAAATTTATTTTTTATTGAATTTGTAATATTTTCTGCTTAGCGTTGTGAATTTAAATTAATCTAGTTTATAGGAATTTTAATATTTTTAGTAATTATCAGTATAGATAAATATTTACTGAGTTTAATTATGTTTTTATCGTTATGAAATGCACTCACATATTACTCTTAATAATGTTAGACCTGTTAATTATTAATAAATTAATATGAGCTATGTAAAACTTTAATAGTGAGAATGATTTTAAGTAAAATTTTAATAAACTTGTGAATGTAAAAAGTTGCATTTTAAATGTTAAGATGTGATGTTTTAAAATTTTACAAAAATAAAATTGTTGAATTTTAGATGTAATGTGTAATTAAAATTTGGTACAATTGCAATTTTAGTAACTTTATGTCTCTATACTACAAATATCGACTAAATTAACGACTTGTCTTGTCTTCAAGCTCTGTCTACGTTAATAATAATCTAATTTGCCCCAGTATTTGTATAATAGGGCTGTGCATGGCGTACACACTCACACTTTTTTTTACCTATAACTATAAATTTTTTCACTTAAAAAAAAAACGCATATACTGATTTTGTAGTAAATTTAATGTTCTACAATTTTAGTAATGAGTATTTTTATCGTGCGAGGTACGGTTTACGAGGTGTAAGTCCCGTTTCCGAGGCAAAAGATGTTGACAGGAAAAAAATCAGTAAAATATGTGATTTTTCAAATGAGATTATTTCGAAAACTATAAAAGATACTAAAAAAAAATTAAGAACCAATTTTATAGAATTTTTAGTTTTCTATTACGTTTTCATACAACTATTTTTGGTTGGTTGGGTTTTTGAGTTTTTTTGAAAACACAAAAAAAAGACTTATTTTTTTTCTAGTTTTTTTAAAAATCCTGACTTAAGCTCACCTCCTATTCATCCGGACTTTTGATGCAACCTTCCCTGGACATCACTGAACAACATAAAAAAATAATCAAAAACATCCGAATTAGTTAAGGCAAAAAACCTAATTTGACAGGGCTATAGTGGGTATTTGCAGTATAGAGACAATACAATATGTAAAATTTTAATAGAGTGAATGTCACTTTGTAAAAGTTTAATAGTACGATTGCGAGATTTGTAAATTTAAAATTGAATAGTGCATGCAAGGTGTGTTAGTTTTTATAATAACAAATATTTTCATAACAAAAGTTATGTATTATGTAACGATTTTTAGCACGAATGCAAGTTTTTACATAACTAATAATACCAACAAAACGATTGAAATTAAGGTAAGTACTTGTATTTATGTAAAAAATTCTCTTTCTGTAAATCTGACCTAGCGCGAATGTAAAATTGTAATTAATGTTAGAACTAAAGTGTGTGTTATCGTGTAAAACTTTAATAAACTTAGCGCGGGTCGAAACTTATGTAAAATTTTAATACCGTCTTATGTAAAATAAGAATACAAACTGGATGTTTGTAATTTAATAACTTTGATAATTATTATGAATTGGACTAAGGGGTTAATTTTCATTTGAATTTTACTGTTTCTCAAAATATTATAATTTTTAAATGAATAATTATACAAACGTTTTAATCTAAATGCATTTTATATAAATTTAAGCAGCTAGCACAGAGATTTCTGTGAATGAAGAAAAATAAAACAAAAAATTAGAGAACCATTAATGCAATCCATTTGTAAATTGGCGAGATATGGTGATTTATATTTGTGTTGTGATATGCAATCGGTGACTTCACTGATCGTATTTCTTACAAAACCCAAACTTTAAATCATAATATCTCGCTTATTAACTATCCGATTTACAAACTGATTGCACTGATGGGTGTGTGATTCTTTGTTTTATTGTTCTGCATTCACAGAAAGTTTTGGCCTGCAAATCTATTCTGTAAAAAAATATTTATTACGTACCTATATTTCTGGTTGTTTAAAAATATATACGTCCAGATTTTAAAATATGTATTATATAATATAAATGTCTGTAATTTTAATCCAGAACTGCTTTCATAATATATTTTCCACCGTTTTTAACATTTAATATTGTTATACACTAGATGTAAAGTCATTCACACGTCAGCTCGGAAGATGGACACTGCAGTGCGCTCCGAAACGTCGACAAAGCCAACAAAACACGGCACAATAACCCAGAACAGCAGAAAATCTACCACCGACATTTTTATTTCGACGGTTGAAAGAAAAAAGTTAGTTAAGCCCACTTTATACGGGACAGTTTACTGTGCAGTTTCTTGTTCAGAAAACTACACAGTTTCTTGTACCGTTTTCTGACCAATAAAAACTGCGCGGTGTGAATTTTACCTTTACACGGCACAGTTTACTGTCTGTAGGCATGCGCAGAACGCGACAGTCGGACCATACAATACACAGTCGGACTGCCATAAATGTTGCCATACTAATAATCTCTATCGTCGCCTATCTTATCGATTTTTTGCAGATCTATCGATTTTGTGGAGATTTATCGAATCTACTGATTTACCGATTTTGGAGTCGTTTTAAATTTTAAAGCATTTATTTTATGCAATTATAAGCGCAGATAAATTCAACATTTTAAGAATAACTTTAGGAACTTCTACCGATTTTACAATTTGGCAACATTACTCACATGTCAAATAGTCGTTATTCGATATTTTGAATTTCGATCTAGGATTTCAGTTCATATTATTTATTACATTACATTCATATTCGCCATCATAAAAGTTTATCAAAGTTTATTTGTAATATTACCGATACTATTGAATATTATACGTATTATACTGTCGTAATCGCCGCGGGTGATGCGCGCGCCGAAACTGTGTGAAAAAATGTGTGGAATTAGCGCACAGTGAGAATCTGACACTAGCACTAGCACACAGTTTTCTCATCCAGTTTTAGCTTTATATACAGTTTTCAGACTGCACAGGAAACTGTCCCGCATATAGTGGGCTTAAGAGACATAATGTGTGCAAGGGAAAATGGTAACAAGCGACACAGTAATATCACGTCACTTGGTAACATATTCCTTTCCACCGTCGATATTATATTACCTTTTCTAATGAGATTTGATTTGTGTCCATCTCAGCTGTAGAATGACCCTACATTATCTTTTTATATAAGTATCAACTTTCACGTACCTTATGTCGAAATGTACTCTGTCAAATTCTTACTACCTTCCCTAATCCGCACCCAATGGTGCATAGGGCACTGCATCGGTTCACCAAGTGCAAGTGTATTTGGATAGTTTTATTACATGAAGGTAAGATGATTGGTCACACGCTTCACACATGAAATGTTGATATGAAAATCACACGTAAGTAAATATTTGTTATGTACCTACTGTTTGAAATGAGTAATGCCCGCTTTATATGGGACAGTTTCTTGTTCAGAAAACTACACAGTTTCTTGTTCAGAAAACTGTGCAGTCTGTCAAACTTCTGTCAAAAGACACGCTAAATATGTGTATTTTTGAAACGCGATTGTAAGTTATTATCGTATGTTTGCTCTCAGGAAATTGTATATTTAGCTAATAATGTAAATATGTTATTGGTTTTTTACGTATTTAAAAGCATACAATAAACCAATGTCTACTTAAACGTTTACATAAAAAACATTGACTGTCATGTCAGCTTAAATCTGACACTAGCACACAGTTTTTCATGCGGTTTTAGCTTTATACGGGACCGTTTTCAGACTGCACAGAAAACTGTATAGTAAACTGTCCCATATATAGCGGGCTTAATGTGTGTTTGCGCACTTTATACGGGAAGGAAAACTGTACGGCTTGTGCAGTTTGGAAACTGTCCCGTATAAAGCGAAAACTGTATGGAATATTGAATGGTCCGCGCGACGTTTAGCTGACCTGTTGCTCAATCACAGATAACTATCGACGTAGTTAAAAACGTGCTAATCACGTGCTAACGCTAACGATTTGACCGATCACAATGAACATACGTTCATACCACGTTCGCCGAGCGAGGCATTGCCGATCAGAGCCGAGCACGCGATATCGCGGCCGAACGTCAAACGTCAAATCTTTATTTCTTATTTCTTATGTTTCTTATTTATTACATATATAAGTTTACAGTTTGGAATGATTGTATTTCAGTTTATTTAGGTATAACCCCGTGCCTAACTGAAATATTTACAAAAAAAAATCGGTGTGCGTCGGACCACACGGTGGAAGTTATACTTCTTTGGCCATTCTCATACACCCACTCACGCACACAAACAGACAGGATATATAAATGAAATTTAAGACATTTTTCAATATTATTCAATATATTTATATTCAATATAATTGACTTCATTATTATTGTTAATTCCCGGCTTCAATATCAGTATCAATAAAAGTATCAATACTTGTATCAAAACAAGTATCAGATACAAGCATCAGTGACTGTGGCGCCCTTTTCTCTTAAAAATCAGCGTGACGCGGTTTCTCGACCCAACATCCCACCCCAAAGTGTCTAACGGGCGCAAAGAAGTATAACTTCAAAAAAGTACGTTTATATGATATGAATATAATTTGATTGTAAAAAGAATTTTTTAAAAATTGTTAAATAATTATTATAAAAGGAGATTAAGTAATACAATTACAAGGAAATAATATAATAAAACTGGACAAACGGTAAACAAGAGATATCAAAATAAATATGCAATTGAAAAATATATATATAAAAGTTCTTCACTTTATCATTTTTGGATTTTAAATAGATGAGCCACCCCTTCCCACACTCCCATGTATCAGCCCAGTCGTGTACATTCCTCTTAAACGTATTTAAATTTTTTGGAAATCTTAATGTATATTAGCAATATATTAAAGAATTTAGGGGCTAAAAATGTATGATTCCTTTGAGCCATTGTCAATCTAGTGAGAGGGCGAGTATAATTAATCCCTCTAGCAGTTCTAGTTTCAACTGTTTGTTGTGACCTTAGTCATCGCGCATGTCGGATTGTTTATTATGTCGACTGCTTTTCTCAATATTTGGCTTGCCGAAAACCGGCTAAATGCAATACGGCACTCGAGAAAGATTGAATGAAGATATGTGCGAATAAGATATATCTCGGGAAATGGCTCGCGACTTGATGCGCTCGTTTTAATAATCCCGATCGATAACTTTTTAACGCGTGTTCCATTGTGATCGCGAAAACGTTAAACATCCATGGGTAAGAAATCGTTATCACGTCGCTTATTACCGAGTCGGTACTGATCTGTGATCGAGCAACTGGGGTGCAATTACGGTAGTAAACCCAAACGTCACTAGACGCCCATTTCTCGCCGAACTGTCAAATCATTTATCTCTAACCTTACTTATTCGACGAATTTGCTTCTCCAAAATTGTTGATCTTTTATGTCTTGTGGAATGCATAGACCTTGAGAGATTCTACCAAGATTCTACTCTACTTTGAAGCCAAAAATCCGATTCCGATTTTTGACAGGAAGGGAATCGCTAAAATGTCCTAAACCCTAAGGTTTAGACATTTAGGTTCTACTAATATAATCGATCCCCTGACAGTTAATGTTTTTTATGTAAACGTTTAAGTAGATATTCATATTATATTGAATGCTTTTAAAAACGTAAAAAACAAATAACATATTTACATTATTAGTTATATTAACCTGTGCGCAAACATACAATAACAACTTACCATCGCGCTTAAAAAGTACACATATTTAGTGTGTCTTTATTTTTGACAGACAGTACAGTTTTCTGAACAAGAAACCGTACAGTTTTCGGTCGCGTATAAGAATTTGAATAGAGTATATTTCGACGAAATCTCCTCAATGTCTACCGACAGGGTTTATTCATTACTTTTAAACAGAAATTATTACTACTACTCCTATTTTCCCTATCCGCTCCCATTGGTGCATAGGGCACATCGCATATGAAATATTAGTATGATCCTTAGAGTAATGACGCGCAGGCTATAGAGGGGCCCTAACGGTCAAAAACCATTCTATGATTGTCAAACACGAAGTTGGCTATAGTTTGCAGCAAAACAAATGCCAATGTTTTACAAATGCCTAATGCGGCCCTTGGCATATCGACAGTAATCAACTGTCACTATCAACAGTAAACATACTTTAATTTACAAATTGATCACCTAAATTAAGAAAAAAACTGGTAAATAATGTAAATATGTTGATAAAAGGAAAGTTTTTATACAAATAATACCCATGTTAGGACAATATATGCCAAAATCAATGTAAATCAAAAATAATTATTTATCGAAATCAATTACCTGTGAAATGTGACTCCTTTAACACCTTTGACACTCTTACTGCTACAACCAAGCATACTACAATTCACCATTGCCGTTTTTGATGATTAAAATCAGGAAGTATCCACGTTATTTACTAGCAAAGCGACGAAAGTGACCGTTACGCGTCTGTTGTCAAACAAATAATAATGGCCGCCAGCAGAGTGAAGTTGTCGCTGTGAAGCAAAATTTGCAACGCTTCCGCTCTATGGGAAACGGCGAAAGGGCCTCTCTATAGCCTGCGCGTCATTACTCTTAGGTATGATCACATATTTATGTAAATAAATATTTCATCTTGAATGGAACCTGCGACCTCCTGCACGGTAGCCGAATGCGCTACCACTATGCTACGAGGCGGACAAATGAATATCGTCCCTAAACTGCATAATATACCTACTATATCACAAAAATTAATAAAATAATAACGTTTTCGTACCTGAGATTTAAAATAAAACGGGGGTTTTGAAGGCAAGGAGTTTTGTGCGGTCCCACGCATTAACCTTAGTAAATTCGCTTACAACTTTTTTTGTAATAAGGTGCAAATTTGGGTACAGGGGTTTTAAATTAATGAAATTGATTCTTTAAGAGTAAACTTCAATAAATAAAAAATCTTGACAATTTGACATCTCAACAGAGACGAGAAGTTTGGAGGGGAATATGGATATCTAGGCGTTTACAGGGCTTATGACCTGTCATTGGCTGGGTTAAGTGGCCACTTGATGTATTACAACATTCCCCATTTCACCCAGTATTTGATATCCATATCTGCCAGTATACAGTGAAATGGCGCGGCGCTTCACATGTGAACACTCTCTGTCATCCATTGAGAAAATTGCTAAGCATTTTAGCAGAAACCTTTATGATTGCAAGTGAGATTCTTACGAAATTATATCACCTACTAGGAAACGCCTGAAGATGAATCTTCAATTTGTTATGCTTACAACTTTTACCAGCTAATTTTTATAAACAAAAAAAAACTTTCTTATGAGAAATTAAAAAGTTAATAAGTACAGAAATTTGGTAATTAAAATACACCAATACTTCGAACAAGAATTTCAGAGAAGTGACATTCCATATTTGAAACATACTACCGTGTCTGAGGTGTCTAGTTACCCACTACGTCGCTCACTACGTCATCAATAGGCATCTACGTCATCATTAGACATCTGCGTCACACGTTTTGTGTATTAGCCTAAGTGCTGGAGTGAAATTTTATTATAAAATGAATATTTTAACTATCATATTTGTTTGGAATTTTTAAAGCTGTTAATGTTTCTAATAAAGTTAATGTAAGATTTAAAATATTGGGTAATTTATTGTAAGAATTCCCGTCCTTATGAAATAAAATTCAAACTGTTTAAACTAAAAGTATTTTTGTCCGACTTTGCTTTTTATATCAATCCGACAATCTTCTAAATATATATTGAAAATATAAACATTATCTTTCCGACATTTTAAATAAATAACTCTGTTTTTATCTGTCCACTGGAATTTTACAGAGTTGCAACATTGTGAAATGGGCACGTAACATTAGTATTTCAAACTTGCAAAATGGACTTGTAAACCGACATTTTAGATAAATAACTCTGTTTTTATCTGTCCACTGGAATTTTACAGAGTTGCAACATTGTGAAATAGGCACGTAACATTAGTATTGCAAACTTGCAAAATGGACTTGTAAACCGACATTTTAAATAAATAACTCTGTTTTATTTGTCCACTGGAATTTTACAGAGTTGCAACATTGTGAAATAGGCACGTAACATTAGTATTGCAAACTTGCAAAATGGACTTGTAAACCGACATTTTAAATAAATAACTCTGTTTTTATTTGTCCACTGGAATTTTACAGAGTTGCAACATTGTGAAATAGGCACGTAACATTAGTATTGCAAACTTGCAAAATGGACTTGTAAACCGACATTTTAAATAAATAACTCCGTTTTTATCTGTCCACTGGAATTTTACAGAGTTGCAACATTGTGAAATGGGCACGTAACATTAGTATTGCAAACTTGCAAAATGGACTTGTAAACCGACATTTTAAATAAATAACTCTGTTTTTATCTGTCCACTGGAATTTTACAGAGTTGCAACGTTGTGAAATGGGCACGTAACATTAGTATTGCAAACTTGCAAAATGGACTTGTAAACCGACATTTTAAATAAATAACTCTGTTTTTATCTGTCCACTGGAATTTCACAGAGTTGCAACATTGTGAAATGGGCACGTAGCATTAGTATTGCAAACTTGCAAAATGGACTTATAAACCAACATTTTCTGTGAATGCAGAAAAATAAAGCAAAAAAACCCTCAACCATTTGTGCAATCCGTTCGTAAATCGGATAATTAATAAGCGAGATACAATCATTTATAGTTTTCATTTTACATACTTGCATAAAGGAAAGACGAAGATTGTTGTGCACAATTTTTT